>SJYW01018963.1:199974-219223 GCA_006410735.1 Raphicerus campestris | reverse complement strand
ACACACACACACACACACACACAGGCTCCCTTCAGGGCGACTTCTGTCATCGCCTCTGTATCCCCATCTGCCGGGAGCGGCCAGCACCCTGCCTCTCCGGGTCTCCCACCACAGTGCTCACCGCTCCCGGTGCCCCGGGCGTTCCACCCCGCACAGAGCCCCAGCTTGGTCTCAGCCCCCCGGTCAGTCACCCCCAGCTCCCATGTGTTCCTGGGGCCAGCAAGACAATGTCCCACCTCCGACGTACCCCGAGGGGCGCCCCTTCACTGTTCTCCACTCACACGCCAACCCTAGCCTAGTGGGCTGACTCCCTCTCTGAGCATTCCAGGCTCTTGCCAGCCCCTATTCAGACCACACTCCACTCTCTGACCATGATGCTCTTTATTTCCCCATTCGACAAATATTTACAAAGTCCCCACCACGTCCTCATGGGGAGACACAGCCAGTGAGGGCGGGTTAAGATGCAGCACGCGGAGGGGTCTCGTGGGGAGCAGGGCTCTCGGGGGGCAGAAATCCCTGGGGTGGGGGGACATGGAAGAAAAACCAGGCACACCGAACTGCTTGCCGTCAGCAACTGTTAGGGAGATGCAGTCCCCCCATCCTCGAGCAGAGGAGGCAGACACCTGGCTCGGGCGAGCTCACGAGCGGCCGGCCGGCGCCCTGCGAGGCTGCCTCCTACCCCAGTCTCGCTCGAAGCCCAGACCTGAGGACGGAAGCTCCTGCCTCCTGCCTTTCGTCTGGGGAGCTGGGGCCCAAGCCTTGTTCTGGGCGGTGCTTTTAAACTTGGTGTGCGTGTCCCGTCTTGCCTCCCCAGCTCTCCGTGTCCCTGTGGGCAGGGTGGAGTTTCATACACGCTGTTTTGTACAGAGTAGGCAGCCAATAAATACCTGCTGGATGAGTAAACGAACGCACGTCGGCCTCTGCTATGTGCTCAGTCATGTCCGACTCTTTGGTGATCCCGTGGACTGCAGCCCTCCAGGCTCCTCTGTCCATGGGATTTCCTGGCAAGGATACTGGAGTGGACTGCCATGCCCTCGTCCAGGGGATCTTCTGGACCCAGGGATCGAACCCAGGTCTCCCACATTACAGGTGGATTCTTTACTAGCTGAGCCACCAAAGAAGCCTATGAATACTGGACTGGGTAGCCTATCCCTTCTCCAGGGGATCTTCCCAACCCAGAAATTGAACTGGGGTCTTCTCATTGCAGGCAGATGCTTTACCACCTGAGCTACCGGGGAAGCCTGTGTCCTCCTAGCTCCTGCTTATCTATCCAAAATCCATGCAAAAAACAGCTCCATAAAGCACAGAGGATTGCTTTTCCCTATTTTACAGGGAATGCTGAATAGAGTCATTCATCTGTGTCCCGAATGAGGCCTCAATTCTTCTGATCAAAACCACTAAATCTTCAGCAGGCTCACTGACCTAGAGAACTAGAGAGCTATCGTTACTGGTGGGGAGAGAGAGAGGGAGGAGCAAAGCAGGGCTAGAGGATTGAGAGGGACAAACCACTACGTCCAAAACAAGCTACAGGGACACGTCANAGGCTGCAGTCCGTGGGGTCGCAAAGAGTCAGACACCAACTGCGTGACTTCACTTTCCCTTTTCACTTTCATACATTGGAAAAGGAAATGGCAACCCACTCCAGTGTTCTTGCCTGGAGAATCCCAGGGATGGTGGAGCCTGGTGGGCTGCCATCTATGGGGTCACACAGAGTCAGACATGACTGAAGAGACTTAGCAGCAGCAGCAGTGTATGTATGTCAATGGACCTGACCATTTTTTTTAAATTGGAGATTCAGAGGATCCAAGAAAGGCTTACTACTCCAGCGAGTAGTAAGAGGGTAGGGTAGCCCCCTGCCCTGGGGCTGATTTTGAAAATCACTTGCCTTAAAAATCCACTTTAAATTCTTTTGACACACCTCGCCCCGACACTTGTCCTCAGTAGCTGTCCAGAATGATCTCATTTCCCACAGGGACAACCCGTCTCTGCCCAGAGCCCTTGGCTCACTCAATGCCCTCTCCAGCTGAAGGCAACGTGCGCCCCCAGGCGAAATCAATACCATCCTTCCCTGGCTCTCTGCTAAACCTTGCAGTGGAGAAAACCGTCATGTGCCACATTGTGCCACCAGTGCTTTTAAAAAAAGATGCCCCTCTCTCCAGCTAGGCCCTCAAATAGCTTTGCCCCCCTCAAGTCACAGCACAGAGCTGGCACACAATCGGGTCTCCATAAATAGGCATCAAATGCAGGACTAAATGAAGGTGAACATGAGGAAACCCTTTCCACCTGCAGGATTTTACAGAGATGAAATAATATGAAGAACCACCAATAACTTTTACAGGTTCTGAAGTTTTAAAATTTCTGAAAGCCCAGAAACTTGCCATTTTCTGCCTGAAGTCTGAAATCTCCACATCATCACAACAGGTTTCTTTTCCCAGGATCCTCAACCAGAACCTCCAAGCTGCGCTGTCTTAGGAGAGGGAGACGTCAGCTCAGGTGCAGACAGTAAAGGACAGCTCTGTCTGCAATGATTTTAAAGACAGTAGTAAGCCAATTAAAACTCTCTGCTTTTTATTGCGGCTTCTCTGGTAAAGAATCTGCCTGTCAACACAGGAGATGCAAGAGACACAGGTTCAATCCCTGGCTCAGAAAGATCCCTGGGAGAAGGAAATGGCAACCCACACCACTATTCTTGCCTGGAGAATTCTATGGATGGAGGAGCCTGGCAGGCTGCAGTCATGGGAATGGCAACCCATTCCAGTATTCTTGCCTGGGAAATCCCATGGACAGAGAAGCCTGGCAGGCTACAGTCCAAAGGGCTGCGAAGAGTCGGATGTGACTGATCAACCAAACAACAAAAACTGCTCTTCATTATCGCCAGGTGCTGGCAGTTCTAAACAACGTGAGTAAGAAAACCCTGCCAGTCCTCTGCCCACCAAGCAAGCCTGTCTTCTCGTGTTTCTGTCTTTGTTATCATAAGTGAAGATCTTTAAAGCTTTATCAATAAGAGAGAGAGAGACCTGAGATCTGTCCATGTTATTTCTACCCCTCCCTGACTTTCCTTTGAGCGACTGAACTGAACTGAACTTGACTTTCCTTGGCAGGCTTTGAAAAGACTCTTGGAATAACACAGCAATGAAAGAATTACACATTCATCCAAATGTAACATTTTTGCTTTGCTTTCTCTTAGGGGCTCACACCAACAAAGTCANTTTGAGCGACTGAACTGAACTGAACTTGACTTTCCTTGGCAGGCTTTGAAAAGACTCTTGGAATAACACAGCAATGAAAGAATTACACATTCATCCAAATGTAACATTTTTGCTTTGCTTTCTCTTAGGGGCTCACACCAACAAAGTCAGAGATGTCCAGGCCCCTCTGCTGTGTTTTGTGTATCCTTCCTTAAGCAGATAGGTCTGTTAGAGTCTGAGACGCGGTTCTGAATAAAGACCCATGATGAGCACACTTAGCTCAATTCATTCCTCCTGAAATGCTAAAAACCAAAAAAAAAAAAAAACAAAAAACAAAAAACCCCAAAACCGGCGCAGGACCAGGGAGAATGAGAGAGGAGACAAAATAAACCTTTGGAAGCTGGAAAAGGTGGACCAGTGGTAAGCAACTTGGCTGATGTGAAAGGGCTGAATGTCACCAATGAGGGAAGCTGAGTACAGCCTGACTTCTAGCCCGGGATCCTTAAAAGATGCGGGAAATGGCAGCACTGGGATCTCAGGTGTGTCGGTCACTCAGTTATATCTGACTCTGTGCGAGGCCATGCACTGTAGCCCACGAGGCTCCTCTGTCCATGGAATTCTCCAGGCAAGAATCCTGGAGTGGGTTGCCGTTTTCTGCTCCAGGGGATCTTCCCGACCCAGGGATCAAACCCACATCTTTTTATCCCCTGCACTGGCAGGCAGGTTCTTTACCACTGGCCCCACCTGGGAAGCCTGGGTGACCTCCTTCATTGTCCTTTATTTTCTGGGGACACCTGGGTTTCCATCACGTGCAGGTGGGGCTCACACTGCCTTTAAGGCGCAGACAGCCCCCCCCCACACTCAACCTTCAACAGCTGCATCCAAAGCACCCCTAATTTGCCTCCTTGGATTGCTCTCCCCTCAATCCACATGGTCTGGAAAACAGATTCCTGTGCCTGCCAGGCGGCCGATACTGGCTGGCAGGAGCCCAACCCGAGGTGGGTGGACCAGGAGCGCCTGCTGAGCTTGGGCGGGGCCTCCCTGGGGCTTGAAGACAGAAACAGCTGAAATTTCAAACTCCAAATGCAACCGTTCAGGGATCTTTTCTGCATTTGCCTTCTCGTAGGGCTTTGCCCTTTCTTTGTTACAGAAATGTTTTGCCATAGTTAAGATCTTTGAAGGGTTCCCCCACCTTTTTTTTTCCCCCCCTGGGACTCCTGATAAGCCTGTTCCAGTCAAGAGAGCCAGATTTCCTTCTCCTGACACCTTGAGAAACTGTGCCTCATTCTGGCGAGCTGTCCCCAGAAAATACGTTCTGTGCCCCAGGCCCAGACTCCACCCCTCTCTGCACCATCCTGGGGCCTCAAAACCACGCCCCAAGATCAAGAGTATTCAGAGATGCTGGGAGAGTGGATCCAGCTAAGGGCCAGGGCTGCTCACTGCTTTTCTGTTGAGGCCGCTTCCTTTACGCTGGCAGGTGCAGCCTAAAACCCAGCAGACACAAACCAGACTTGGTCAGGAACTGCGGAAGCAGCAGCGAAGTTCCTGCAGGAGGGGCGGGGCAGGGCCTAACAGAGGGGGGCTTCCCAGGGAAAGCGAGGGCCCCAGCCTTTTGCTCTCCACTAAGCTGGGTAACTAGGGCTTCCCTAGTGGCTCAGTGGTAAAGAATCCACCTGCAATGCAGGAAACTTGGGTTACATGCCCTGATCGGGAAGATCCCCTGGAGGAGGAAATGGCAACCCACTCCAGGATTCTTGCCTGGGAAGTCCCAAGAACAGAGGAGTCTGGGGGGGCTGCAGTCCATGGGGTCAAAAAAGAGCTGGGCATGACTTAGAGGCTTAACAATAACAAGCTGAGTAACTAGGTGCTCCGTAGGCTGCCTTGTGTCTGAAATGAACCAATCAACCCAACAAAAGCCAGCCAGAGAGCAAAACCAGAAAGCAACCACTCTGCAAACCAACCCACGGCTCTCCTGGAGAATCCTAAGACTAGGTGGCCAGCTTGCCCGATGGTGCGCGGTCCCCGGGGGAGGGGCGGCCTCGCCCCGGCCCGCTTCCTGGGGGGAGCGCTCACCCCTGCATCTGACTGGGAAGGCCAGCTTCTCCGGCCCGTGTGCCAGGTGTGGGTGCCAGCTCCCCAAACCAGCTCTGCCTGCGCCCCCAAGCAGCACGCCCGAGATCCCAGGCCCCAAAGCTGGGAGCGGTTTCTTCCAAGGATGACGCCGACTCCTCCCACCGTTTTAAGCCCGGGCGGGGCCGGCCCCGCAGAACTGCCAAGTCAGGAAGTTTGGCCGCCGGGCTCCTCCACCCTCCCCTTTCTAAGCATCTCCTCGCTCCCCTCCCCACCCCACTCCTCTAACACTCCCTGCCCGCCGCCTCGTTGAGGTTCGCGCCCCAGAAATTCACTACATACAGTTTGGTGTGAATTTATCTTCAGATGAAATAAAACCCCTCATCGGCTCTTTTTCCAGTAAATTGCTTATAGCTAGATTTTCCCCCTCTGGCCGCTGGGTGGCGGGCAGGATCTTACTTCTCCGACCAGGGATCAAACCTGTGTCCCTGCAGCAGAAGCTCAGACTCTTAACCACTGGACCGCCAGGCAAGTCCCACCCCCTCGTCTGCTCTTAAGACTCTCTTCTGGAAGCAATGTGTTGGCGGGGAAGGCCATTTTCTCCTCTCTGCTCCCAAGGCTGTCCGTGGACTGGGACCACTCGCTCTAGAGTCCTCATCTTTTAAGTTCCCAATTATCCTGCTTGTGAAATAAAACCTATTCTTTCTGGAAGAGGGAAACAGACCCAGCAAGATACGGACACTGCCAGGGAACTTGTCTTAGCGTTTCCTCGAATTCTGAGAGGAAACCAATTGTTGAGTACTATCTTCGTTTCAGATGAAGGAGCAAGTTCAGACAGTTTGGCTTGCCCACTCAACTAGCAAATAGGGAGGTGGAATTTGAAACCAGAGTCTGACTTGCCTTAGCAACCACCCTTATTAAGGAGATGAGACAAGGACTTATGTCACATGACTTTCCCAAGCCCAACACATAGGGAAATCCAGCCAGGCAGCAGGCATATCAGCCTATGCGTTCTCGCTCAGCTGCTCAGTAGTGTCCCACTCTTTACACCCCATGGACCCCCCCAGGCTCCTCTGGGCATGGGATTTACCAGGCAAGAAAGGGAAGTGGGTTGCCCTTTCCTCATCCAGAGGATCTTCCTGACCCAGGGGTCAAACCCGCGTTCCCGTGGCCCCTGCGTTGGCAGGTGAAGTCTTCAGCACTGAGCTGCCTGGGAAGCCCCTATCAGCCTATAGGTCTTTGTCATTTCACTTCTCTCTTCCTCCAAATGGCTTTGTTCTTTTTATCGATAGTATTGAACATGCTGTTTACTAAAGACCATTTAACAATTCTTCAGAGGCTATAAATTATAAAAAGGAGGCTTCCAGATTAAATTTCAGCGTTTCTTTTCTGGGACTTTTTCAGTTAGAACATGTAGGCTCCTACTAACACTTGCCTAAACATGAACAAAACTGTAAATCAAATGGGTGATCCCGTTGGTTCTAAAGCAGTGCTGATACAATGTCATAACTTGCTGTGAGCCAGCTGGGTCGAGTTAGAATCCTCTTGGAAAAATCCTTCAGCTTCTATCCTTCATTTTATATGGAACACCACCTATTAGCAACTAGCTAATACTTAATTTTTAGAGACACTGTGTGCAAAACGACTTGTCCGCATTAAAGCTCATTTTATTCTGACCGCAAGCAGACAGACACTGCTTCTCTGCAAGGAACAGTCCTCCCACTCTAGCCTTAAGGTGGGTTTCATTTTTGGTTGCGCTGGGTCTTCACCGCTGCGTGCATTTTCTCTGGTTGCAGGGAGCAGGAGCCTCTCGAGTTGCAGTGTGTGGTGGCGTGTCTTGTGGAGTCCAGGCTCGTGGGCTCAGCAGATGGGGCTCCTAGGCTCTGGAGCACGGGATCAGTAGTTGGGCACACGGGCTTCGTTGCTCTGGGGCAGGTGGGACCTTCCCACACGAGGGATCGAGCTCGTGTCCCTCGCAGGCAGGTTCTTATCCACTGTACCACCAGGGACATCCTAGCAATCGTCCTCAGATACAATTATGATGGTCCTGATGTGGACCAAGGGAACCTCGGGTCAAACGAGAGGCACCACTTCCCAGAGCATTGACGTTACTTGACTGGTAACTGAAGATTTTCCCAAACGTTAACAGAAATTTATTATGAATGCAAAACTCACATGGATTTTGTCTTTCAAGCTAAAACAAGAGATCTGAAAAAACAGTCCCGCCTGGAGGTGGAGAGGAAGGCCGCTTCGGGCTGTGTTCTTCCGTCTCAGTGAAACCTCTTTTTTCCCCTCTTTTAACGGTGGACCATTTTTAAAGTCTTTATTGAATTTTTTACAATATTTCTTTTTTTACCTTTTTGGACCCGGAGGTATGTGGGATGTTAGCTCCCCCACCAGGGATTGAACCTTCACCCCCTGCACTGGAAAGGGGTTGAACCTTCACCCCCTCCTCTGGTCCACCAGGGAGGTCCCTCGGTGAATCCCTTTGGTAGAAAAGTTTGAGGAGCAAACCGACAAGGTCACAAAATACTGGGGTGGAGGGGTGGGAACAAGTTTTTAATGTTGCCTTTTACTTGTTTAACATTTTTTAAGAGCCCTATTTCCCCTCATACACTATATATATGATTGCATTTAAGCCAACTGGATGGCAATTTTACTTTCACAAATAATATACATATACATATATACACACATTTGAACATGAAACTTTAGAACTCTTATAGACGATTCGTTGAGAGAGATTCTGGGGAAAATTTTGCTCATTCCTTCCTTTGCTCATCCCTTGCTCTGTCCTACACATCACACAGTCACATACACCATTTAAAATTATCTACCCCACAAAAAAGTAAACAAAGGTGAAATTAATTCCAA
This sequence comes from Raphicerus campestris, assembly GCA_006410735.1. NCBI lineage: Eukaryota > Metazoa > Chordata > Mammalia > Artiodactyla > Bovidae > Raphicerus > Raphicerus campestris. Next base: position 211,091 of record SJYW01018963.1, on the reverse strand, counting down.
TTTACTGTATTTCACCCAATATATGCAGAGTATCATTATACTGATATAGTAATCAACATCCAAAATTACTAAGTTACTTTATATTTTTCTTTTCGTACTAAGTCTTAAAAATCTGGTGTGTATTTTACACTTGTGATCCAGACTAGCACCAAAGCAAGGACCCAGTGGTCACACGTGGGAAGCACAGCACAGGTACCATCAGGGGCTTCACCGCACAGATGAGACTGAGGCCCAGAAAGGCGAAGTGAGCCTCATAGCTAACCACAGCTCAGACTCCAAGCCCAAGGCTCTTCACTTAAAATGTGATTTTAATACTGAATACTACATGCCTATGTTTGGGTCATCATTTTTTAAAATTAATTTTTATTGGTGTTGCTTTTTATTAATATTTAGTCTAAGTTTTGTAGTTGCTTTATTTATTAATTTTTAGTCTAAGACTCGAGAAGTCTTTGTGTAGTTGATGTTCTTTTCTGTAAGTATGTATCCAATTTTAAAGTAAAACAAACAACTCCTGATTAAAAAGACTTTCAGGAAAAGTTATTGAGCAGCTCTTCCAAGGGACTAGTTTGAACATCAACCATCAAGCATGCTCCCCCATCGGATCCTGTGGTTTAATCCTTCTTTAGTGTTAGTCTCTCAGTCATGCCCAACTCTTTGTGGCCCACGGACTGCAGCCCATCAAGCTCTTCTGGGATTTTCCAGGCAAGGATATTGGAGTGTGTTGTCATTTCCTTCTCCAGGGAATTGTCCTGACCCAGGGATCGAACCAAGGCCTCCTGCACTGCTGCCAGATTCTTTACCGACTGAGCTATGAGAAAAGCTCTTGAGTCCTTAAGGGGAATGGAAAGACGTGAACTTGACCAGCCTTCTGCTTCCTATGCAGTCAACAGCCCACAGCAGGTTTCTGCAGCTTGCAGGACATTCACGATGAGCGCGTAGGCGCACACCTCCCTCCAGGGGAGCAAAAGTTATTGCAGGACAATGAGCAGAATCCCCATCATAAAAAATGGTGCATGGGGAGAAAGCACAAAACCTGCCTTATGAGATTATGAGACAAGCGGAAAGCAAAGCTGGCCTGTGTGGTGACTGACGCCGTAAGCCCATTCACTGCGTTTTTTAATACACAAACTCTTAAGAGATGTAATTGTAACCTGGTCTCTTGGCCTCTGAAGGACCTGTCCTAACTTATGATCTGCTGCACTTTTTTTTCTTTGTCAGTTGCTTTATCAATTTTATATAAAGCCAAGATGGTATAAAATGTGCCGTATCCATGAAAAAAACATGAGACGTCTTTGAGCATGAAATCCAAGGCGCATTTGGTCATCCTGATAAAACAACAGCATTTTGTTTAGCAATATCCAGGACTCATAAGAGACAGTTATTTTAACAATCGATGGCTGTTAATTATTTTCCCTCACACGTATTTTCTTTGTGCTTCATTCCTTCTTCCTCAAGCCTTCCTGAGACCCTTTTTCTAAAAATACAGTTTTCACTTCTCCCTTTGTTAAGAATCATCCACTTAGGCTATGGTTTTTAAAAAAACAGAATTGTAAACGAGATATTTGATGACCATCTTGTGTGATGAGAACTTCTCCTGTGAAGCCAGGTGGGGTATCCACTCCAGCGTCCCCTCCCCACCCCAGCAAGCCTGGACCATGCTCGCAGGCTGGGGGGCATGGGGGCAGGCTCCCAACGCCACTGCTGATGTTGGTATCATTCAGTGAAAGAAACCAGGCTGGGCAAGACCAAGCGCCTCCTGACATTCATGCCCACACCTGGGGCTAGGGTATGCCCTGTGTGTCACTGTGGGAGGTCATCAGCTTCTCAAAGAAGTGGAGGCCATGTTCAAGCTTAGGACCTTCCCTTGAGGAGGAGGTCGAGATGTAGGAAGTGGCGCTAACACCCCACCCCACAAAAATACATCTGTATCTGGAACAATTCTCACAGGACACCACCAGAACCACCTCTTGTGATCAGTACATCTTCAAACTGCCCATCTATGCTTGGGAAGAGATGGCGACACGTGTGTGCAGAAGCCTGGGCTTCCACCAGGCCTCCCGCTCTCCCATGTTACGCTGACAAGGGATTTCTGAACAACCATCAGCAGATCAACCGTTGCCCAAGCGCTCTGGCTAGCGCTGCTGTCAAACAGTCTCACGTGGGCAAAGTCAGCGCAACAGCCCAGGTTAAGATGCACCCGTTTCCTGGCTGGGGAGCTGTGTGGTGCCAAGGCTCCGGGGACAGAAGGCTGCAGGGACGGCCCTGTCCCTGACCTTGCTCAGGCTGGTCACCTTAAAGTGGCGAGACCCGCTCACGGAACAGAGGGCTGGAGGGCACGAGGCTACCCACATCAGCTCCTAGTCATCGCGGCGGGGGGACGGGCGAGAGGGGTGCAGCTGACGCCAGAGCCCCGTCTTTAAGAAGCACAGCGCATCACTCACTAAGTGCTCACAGCGCATCACTCACTAAGGGCTCACAGCGCATCACTCACTAAGGGCTCACAGCGCATCACTCACTAAGGGCTCACAGCGCATCACTCACTAAGGGCTCACAGCGCATCACTCACTAAGGGCTTACTGAGCGTTCACGATGCTTTAGGCGATTCTAGGTGCGGGCACACAAAGCTGAGCAAAGGTAAACACCCCTGTCCCGTGGGCCTTATTCTAGGAGGAGCTGGGAGGTGAGGGAGACACACACAGCCTGGGCGAGGAAATCTCAGACACACACGCACGGGCAGAGCATGGGCGCACCGTGCGCTCGGCTCGCGGCCGCAACACGGGTGACCACCGAGGGAAAACACGCTACACGGAGAGTGTGGTTTCCCAGCACATGTAAGAGTGGTGCTCACACTCGAGCGCTATTGCTAAAAATGCTTCCCGTCCCCCGCGCTGTCAGCGAGCTCTAACCTTTCTCCCAGCAGAGGCTCTGAAAGCCGGCGAGAACCACCGCCACGTGACCAGGGGCGCGAGGGAGCCGAGCCAGGGACGGCAGTCAGAGGGGCCGAGTGGGGCTGCCACAGCCCTTCCGTCAGTAAAACAGTCTCGCTGTCTGCCACGTGCGGTGACGCGGGGCCAGCCTGTCAGCGAGAGCAGCTTCAGAAAAACCACAGAAAAGTCAGCAGGACTGCTGAGGCCCTCAGCTGAGGGGGCAGACCGCACGCCAGGAGTGGGCAGGACAGGTCACTGCGAAGGGGACGGGCCGGCTGGGCAGAACTGAGACTCAGGGCAGCTCAGCACACATGTTCCGGAACTGCCTCCACCAGGGAACCGGAAGCTCAGAACCAAAGGCATGTCAGGGGACAGCGAGCTGGGCTGGTACCAGAAGCCACTAACGGTCCTCCTGAGGCCTTCCTCTTTGGCCCAGATGATTAAACAATTAAAGACCAGGCCCCCCCCCCCAAAAAATAGGTTACTTAAAAAGAACAAACAAAATAAAAATGCAGATACTTGTATAATACAGGACAAGTATGTGGCATTACAAGTATGTGGCAGGCCCTGCTTTAAGTACTTAATAGAAACTTCCATTCAGAAAACACCCAGCTCTTTTCTTACAGAAATTGTAAGAGAGAAAAGAGCATGATGAGTTCTAAGACACCCATTAGTACTCTGTCTCAGCAACTGTTGACCTGCTAGTCTTCCTTCACCCACCGCTGCCCTTTGGGAACTCAGGAAGGGTGGAGAATTTTGAATCACAGGCATCCTATTCATTTCACCCAGTGAGACTTTAGTCCGGGCTCTGAGGGAACCATTTCAAGCACAAATACCACTATCACATCTGGGGAAACGAACGATCCCTTACTATCCCTTGACACCTCCTCCATGCTTAAGTTTTCCCTGCTTGTCTGAAAAGAAACCCCAAACAGCCCATCTTTTTACAGCTGGTTTCATCTAACCAGGGTCCAGCTGAAGTCACAGCACTGACACGTCTCTTAGACCTCTTTTCCTTTTTATTAGACGTCTGTCTCCTTCCCTCCCCGCTGCTCTCTGATTCCACTGACCACATCCTCCCAGCATCGTGGATCCTGCTCCTGAGCTCATTTCCTGTAACCTGCCAACCACAGCGAGAGGCTTCGTGGGTTGAGGTTCAGCCTTTCTGGGGAGAGGCAAGGTACCTTCTAGGTGATTCCATGAACCTCTTTTCACACCGCCACGGGAACACTGAAGAGTCAGTGGCTGAGTTCACTTTCCCTGGCCTGATCAGCCTTGGCCAAGCTCCCCCGCGCTCCCCTCAGCATCCTTCCCAGGAGCCCCATGAAGCAGGCACTGTGCTGAACTCCACGCACTGGTGGCATGTGCCTGCTTCACGGGGTCAGGCTCCCAACCCTTCATCACCGAGAGACGCTCTCTCAGGGCCGTGTGGGACCCATACGGCGTCTGACGCCAGCAAAGCGCCTCGTATCCTCAACTGCCCCTCTGGGGGACCTCCTCTCCTTGCCCCATTTAAACACCGGCTGTCCTGAGGGTAGTGATGTCATCAGACACCACTCACCCCCCATCAGTGGCCAGTCCCCATCCCACCCTGCTGGAGACTCAGACATGTCTCTCACAGACAACCAGGACTGTCCTAACCCAGGACAGTCCTTCCAAAACACTGACCTAGGTCCCCTGACTGTCTAGCCTTCGATACCCTCTGCTCCCCGAGGCAGCCACTCACGCCCCCCGCTGTACCACAGACCCAAGCCACAGGGGCGCCTGCTCCTGGACAGCTTTCACCATCTGCCCCTGACTGGGCCCCTCCAGCTGAGGCACCTGCCACCCTGCCACGATCGGTTCACGACTGCAGGAGAGCGACGTGGCAGATGTGTAAAGGGGCAAATTTTACCCCGAGATGATGAAGTTGCTTGGCCTTGAAATTACTACCCAGTGATAAGAAACTCAGAAAGTGCTCAATTGTGCTCACACAGATGACACCCTTGCTATTCTGGAAAAAAAGGAAAAAGGGTATCGTGTGGTTCCTCCAGGCGGTACGAGGGCCCCCTCCCGGCGGCCGCGGCTGCCAGCTGCCACGGCAGGAAGTAGAGTGATACAGAAAGTGAAGGAAAGCTGGAAACCAAAGTCACAAAGTCCACAAGTCTTCATTCTTCAAATCCAGGCCCAGAGGTTCCCACAGCACTTCTGCTGGGACTAAGATCTCTAGAGAGCACAGGTGTAGGAGAGCCGTCTTCTCCTTTGGAAACCAGCTTAGATGCTTTCAGACCCAACATGTTAACCGCCCCCGGAACACCGATAAATGCCTTTATGTCCAAGGCAACCCAAACCCAAAGTATATGGAAGTTAAAAACTCCAACCAAAATGCAGGGCATGTAACATGTCCGATTCAAGAAACTGGAAACACGGAGCGCTCCTGTGTTATGACCACCAGTGGCTGAAAACCTGATCTGACAGTCACAGGAAATCTTCACAGGAAAGTATACAGCGAGGATCTGCTGTAGCTGCTGATTCACGCGACCTTCACGCCATCAAAAAGCAAGCCCCAGAAGTCCAAGTCAAGCCCTGAATATTGTATGTGTACACACAACCAAACGTGAGAAGATCTGTTGAGCTCTTGAAAACAAAAAGGACTTTTAGAAATGCCAACCTTCAGAGCCCATGACACTCAAGGTGCCCTTCGACTGTATTTTACCAGCTTCTAGAAGAACTCTCTCAGCTCTTCACTTTCTGAGCCGAGAGATTAATGAAATCACAGCCACAAAACAGGATGGGCCCACAACCAAGAAACAGCAAGCGGCTTGCCCTGAATTCAACAGAAACTCACAAAAAGGACAGATCTTCTCCAACCACTCTTGGTACCAAACCACAAAACTCTCCACCCGTGAGTCCATCGTCGTAAAAGAGAAGCAAAAGTTGAAGAAAACTGGATGTCGGCCGTGGCGCCCACCTACCTCTTCACTCTGAGACCAGGCTCAAAGGCTGTGCTCCCAGGTGGGGGAAAGGGGCTGTCCCTGAACTGCTTCATCAAAGGAAAAATAAAGACTCCAGCCGCAGAGGAGACCACTGTGACTCCGCACTTCCATGAAACCACCCAGATCCCTCACAGTCAACTTTGAGAGAAGAAACCCCTGCACTTTTTTAAGGGATTAGAAAATCGACAAAATAGGACAGAAAACCAGGTGCGTCCAAAGTGGACAAAATGATGTCCCGGCCTTTGGGCCAAGAGATCCCCAAAGCTCATCCCTGCTAAGGGAAAAGTCACTGCCCAACCAGTAATTCAGGGCCACCAGACCCATCAGGTGCGCAAATTCTATTGCAACTGGAGCCAAAAAGCGACGTTTACCTAAGACGGGGCTCCTTCCAGATCTCCTGGTGAGAGTCAAACAAGGGAAGTGGCATCAGACCCGTCCCGCAAGACGGCTACAGGTGGTTCCCGCACAGCCACAGCTACAGCCCAGAATCCAGACGGGAAAGGGCCACGTCAGCACGTTGTCAGGAAGAAGGCGCTTCGAGCCAGAATTCCCCTGCAGGTCCCGTCTGGCGCACCACAAGCCACTTCCTCTTGGCAGCCTGGGATGAGGACTGGCCAGCCGGGCAACACTGGCTCTGCTCAGGTAAACTGATTCCAAACCCAGCGACTGCACTTGATTCAGCAGAGATGGCACCGAGGAGCCTGAGCACCTGGATTAAGCACACTGGCTGGGGAGGCGGGCCCAGCCCAGGCCAAAGCCAGAGGGCCCTGAAGGTGGCCCCTCAAAAGGGCACTGCACTGCTCAGCCGCCTGTTTTCTCCTCCGCTGTGGTCATTGTAGAATATTTCAGAGGAGACACAACTGTGTTTTGCTGAAATTTCGTATTTGAACATTTTTCAAGTCGGGAAGGGATGCTATTATGAAGATAAAATTTAGGCTGTCTGCTTAAAATTTTAAGACCTCAGCTGACCCTGCCCCTCCCTCAATAACCCACCGATTCTCAAACAAGCAGGGGCAAGCTTCAGTTTAGGGGAAACTACATTCATCTACACAAATTTTTCTGATTCCATGGCTAAAATAGGCATTTCTCATGACACATCCTGTAGCTCCTATACTTAGAATCCACAGGCTTCTCTCCATGTCCACTGCTACCATCCTATACCAAGCCACCGTCATCTCACACGTCACAATAAATACCCAGCCAGCTCCTACCCCTTGCCTCCTGGTCAGTTCTCCATGGAAGTCAGAGTGATTGCAATTCCTTAAAAACAAGTCAGATCACATCACTCCTCTGCTCAAAACCTTCCAGGCGCCTACCACCACCCGATCTAAGCCACTATGTCCCATCTCCGTGACCCAACCCCCCCCGCCCAAGTGCTTACGACGCCCTAGTTTTTGGCGTCTGGAACGTTTCAGGCACAGTTCTGCTTCAGGGCCTTTGCGCTTGCTGTCTGCTTTGCCTGGACCATTACTCTCTCCCGACAGGCACACAACTCACAGCCTTCAAGTATTTGCCCAAATATGGCCTTTTCTAAACGTGCATACCTCCACTGGCCCAAGCAGTGCCATTTCTTCCATGGAATTTACTAGGCTGATACTCTGTCTTCCTATGAAAATGCCAACTACCTGAAGGCAGTAACTTCTGGCTGCTTTGCGCAGCTGACCCTGCTCGTCCCTCAGTAACCCACGAATCCAAGCCAGTGTAAGCTGCAACTTAAGGAAAACTAGAATTATCCATGGAAATTGCCTTTGATTTACTGCTGTGTCTCCCATACCTAAAACACCCTAACATTGATGAATGAATGAATAAACAGGCCACATATTTGAATGTGAAATAGCTTATGAACTGGGAGGTACCAGCTCAGAGAAAAACAGTAAAGATGAAAAGTAAGTATACTATAAATAATTATGAGTACATATGAACGATGATATCAACAGCCAACTGAATTCTCTGTATCGGTGAATCTCCCTTTCGTAGAAACTATGGTCTTATNTCTCCCATACCTAAAACACCCTAACATTGATGAATGAATGAATAAATAGGCCACATATTTGAATGTGAAATAGCTTATGAACTGGGAGGTACCAGCTCAGAGAAAAACAGTAAAGATGAAGAGTAAGTATACTATAAATAATTATGAGTACACATGAACGATGATATCAACAGCCAACTGAATTCTCTGTATCGGTGAATCTCCCTTTCGTAGAAACTATGGTCTTACAGTCCAATAATCCCAGGTGTGTCTTTGGTACAAACAAAGCAAAAACAACTTGCCTAAGTTTGTCCAAAGTGACTTTAGACTTACACAAAGGGCGGGAATGCTCAATATGTTTAAATAATTACAATGCTTTAAAGGCAACATTGCAGAAGATAAAAATATACAAAAATAAAATTGTATAAAGTTCATTAAAATAGTGGCTTAAATAAATCCTCTATCAATACTACACAGAGCTAGGGAATGGACCTAGACAATAGAGCTCAGAGCTGATTACATAATTACATGAAAACTGGTCCTCAGGGAGACTGCAGTAAAAACCATTTGGTTAAAATCAATAACCTGTCCTCCAGAGGCAGCTCAGTGTGCAGGCGTGAAACGTAACTGAGGGTAAATTACTGTACATGATACGGTTCTGGTTCTATTTGCCCCTTTTCATCTTGGCTGCCTTCTCCTTTCTTTTTTTCACGTGTTTAGGAATTTTGTTTTTTCTTTTCTCTCTCTGGGCTTCCTTGACCATCTTTTTTCTTTCCTGTAAAACAAAAAAAAAGGATGAGTATTTCCTGGTGGTCCAGCGGCTAACGATCTGCTGTGCAAGGCCTGGGGTGGGGGGACCCTCCTCGCTGGGGACGAAGGTCCCTCATGCACCCCAGCCAGGCGATGGCCCATGGGACGTGTGTCACCATTAACATCCAACACCGCCAAATCAACTAGTGGTTTTTTAAGAAAAAAGTTTGGAAAAAACCAAAAGCAAAAAATCTGCACATTTTATTCATTCTGAGTAGTCACATTATTACAACTAAATTGTTAAATATATGTAAAAAGATAAAAAGTGAGTGTCACCAAAAAAACCTGAAAATGATTGCGGCCTGGTGGTGGAAGTGGGGGTGAAAGCTGTCTTTACAGTTTATTTCAGACATTTCGAGACGATCAACACAGATGCCCACGGGGACATTATTAAATGTGTGTGACTACTTTTCTTTATGTGCTTCGTATTCTAACAGAAATAAATGTTGGAATGAGAGGCAAAATACATATTTCCAAGAGACAAAGAACGTGTACTAGGGAGCTGGGGATGTCTCTTGAAGTCTGGGAACCCATACTCTCCAGGGTTTAAAGGATTAGGCTAAGAATAAAGAGTAAGTTACTCAGCCGTCATGGATCATTGCATCAGTAGCGTCTCTTATGTCTACAGGCAGCAGTGGAAGAAACATCTGAGATTCTGAAAATGGGGAGCTGGGCTGTAAAAATGCCCCTGGAGTGGTTTTTGGCATTTCACCACAGGGGCCACTCCAGCATCCCTGGTGCCAGTGTGTGGCAGCTGCCTTTGATCGATGCGCCGAAGCTATGTGTCCTCTCCCAGGGCAGTGCCCGAGGGCTCTGAGAAGAAGCCCAGTCTCTAGATGATGCTACCACCAAAGCAAAGTGCACACTCCAGGAGCTAAAAACTGACGCATCAGTTGCTCTGATCCAGACGTCTGAGCACACAGTCTCAAGGGACTGTGTGGTTGTGTTGATAAACGTGGGAACACATACTCTCAGCTTACCTTTCTATCCACTTCAAGGTCGGCAGGGGGCTTCCTGGAGCCGGCGTGATCCCCCTGCTCCTCCGAGTCTGCGTCAGAGCACTCCACGCTCCCTGCATCTTCTGAATCAGAACCAGTCTCTTCCTGAACCTGGCTTTCCAGGAGTGCAGGGACCTTGAAAACATCACAGGACCATGTTATCCTCAACAAGCCAATTACCTACTGGCATTCAATGAGTTAATGACAGAATTCAGATTTCAGCCTCACAGACTTTGAAAATGACATGCCGTACTGAAACATCAAAACAACAGGATCCACACTCGGCAGGAAGCCTGAAGCAGCCATTCCAGGATGGCTGAGGACGCTCCCAACGCGGGGAGCCACCCAGATCAACGGCAGGACTGTTCCAGCCCCTGCAGCACATCCCGCGGGCTGAGCTAGGATTTGGAACACAGACAGGAGAGAAAAGTGAACATATCTGGATAACTTCACAGCTGTTGGCCTGCAGATTAAATTTCAAGTGGAACATTTGTTAATCCAAGAGGGAAGACAATCTTGAAACAAAAAATATGTTCACTTTTTTCCCTGACGGTTAGCAGTTTTTAAAGCAGCAGGAAGCATTTTTTAAAGCACAAGGCTTTCTTTTCATAAGAAAAAAGAAAAAAAGAGATCTTAACATGGTGATGGTACAAAAAGGTTTCCTGGCCAGTGGTAACAGAATCTTCCTGCTCTGGAATTCAAAGCACAACTATCCTTGTCAAACCTGCCACAAAAAACCCAGAAACGCGGAATCCAAGAATTCTCCTAGTCCAGTTCTTCCCACAAACAAGACAGTCAACCTTCAAAATGTAAACCACAAACCCTCATATTAAGAACATCCATTAAAAACATCAGAAGAAGTAAGAACCACCTTTATTACTGCTTAAATTAGAATTAATCGCTGCTGTTTGAAAATGTTAAGACACAACAAAGCTGCTGTAAGAAAAATCACTACCGGAATCTGCAGCGTGAGATGGCGGGACTCGTGAGCCCGGCCCTCAGCAGACTGCGCGCTGGGGTGAGACCAGACCCCGCTGCCGTTTTAAGTGGCTCACAGAAGCATCTAGAAGCACGTGGCTACTGGTGACAGCGCCACCAGCGAAGGCAGGATACCCAAAGGATCGACGCCTCAGCTACCACCACAGACGGATGCAGGGCAGAGTAAATAGCAAGCTACACGTGCCCACAGCTCAGTCTCACGGGTGAAAGGAGCGAACTCGATGCCCACGGACCAGGAAAGCATCTGTGCCAGGAACAGCGCACCGCTGCTGCTTCACCGCTAACAACACCTGACACACAATTTTATATCCTTGTGAGTTTTCATGTAAATGAATACTTGTTCTTCATACCTTTTGAACACCCGACAGATCTTTCTTCAGTCCCGTGACAGTTTGGTATAGAATCTTAAAACCAACCAGACAAAAAAAAAAAAAAA
>SJYW01018963.1:181346-198875 GCA_006410735.1 Raphicerus campestris | reverse complement strand
AGTTACTCAGCCGTCATGGATCATTGCATCAGTAGCGTCTCTTATGTCTACAGGCAGCAGTGGAAGAAACATCTGAGATTCTGAAAATGGGGAGCTGGGCTGTAAAAATGCCCCTGGAGTGGTTTTTGGCATTTCACCACAGGGGCCACTCCAGCATCCCTGGTGCCAGTGCGCGGCAGCTGCCTTTGATCGATGCGCCGAAGCTATGTGTCCTCTCCCAGGGCAGTGCCCGAGGGCTCTGAGAAGAAGCCCAGTCTCTAGATGATGCTACCACCAAAGCAAAGTGCACACTCCAGGAGCTAAAAACTGACGCATCAGTTGCTCTGATCCAGACGTCTGAGCACACAGTCTCAAGGGACTGTGTGGTTGTGTTGACAAACGTGGGAACACATACTCTCAGCTTACCTTTCTATCCACTTCAAGGTCGGCAGGGGGCTTCCTGGAGCCGGCGTGATCCCCCTGCTCCTCCGAGTCTGCGTCAGAGCACTCCACGCTCCCTGCATCTTCTGAATCAGAACCAGTCTCTTCCTGAACCTGGCTTTCCAGGAGTGCAGGGACCTTGAAAACATCATAGGACCATGTTATCCTCAAGCCAATTACTACTGGCATTCAATGAGTTAATGACAGAATTCAGATTTCAGCCTCACAGACTTTGAAAATGACATGCCGTACTGAAACATCAAAACAACAGGATCCACACTCGGCAGGAAGCCTGAAGCAGCCATTCCAGGATGGCTGAGGACGCTCCCAACGCGGGGAGCCACCCAGATCAACGGCAGGACTGTTCCAGCCCCTGCAGCACATCCCGCGGGCTGAGCTAGGATTTGGAACACAGACAGGAGAGAAAAGTGAACATATCTGGATAACTTCACAGCTGTTGGCCTGCAGATTAAATTTCAAGTGGAACATTTGTTAATCCAAGAGGGAAGACAATCTTGAAACAAAAAATATGTTCACTTTTTTCCCTGACGGTTAGCAGTTTTTAAAGCAGCAGGAAGCATTTTTTAAAGCACAAGGCTTTCTTTTCATAAGAAAAAAAAAAAAAAGAAAAAAAGAGATCTTAACATGGTGATGGTACAAAAAGGTTTCCTGGCCAGTGGTAACAGAATCTTCCTGCTCTGGAATTCAAAGCACAACTATCCTTGTCACACCTGCCACAAAAAACCCAGAAACGCGGAATCCAAGAATTCTCCTAGTCCAATTCTTCCCACAAACAAGACAGTCAACCTTCAAAATGTAAACCACAAACCCTCATATTAAGAACATCCATTAAAAACATCAGAAGTAAGAACCACCTTTATTACTGCTTAAATTAGAATTAATCGCTGCTGTTTGAAAATGTTAAGACACAACAAAGCTGCTGTAAGAAAAATCACTACCGGAATCTGCAGCGTGAGATGGCGGGACTCGTGAGCCCGGCCCTCAGCAGACTGCGCGCTGGGGTGAGACCAGACCCCGCTGCCATTTTAAGTGGCTCACAGAAGCATCTAGAAGCACGTGGCTACTGGTGATAGCACCACCAGCGAAGGCAGGATACCCAAAGGATCGACGCCTCAGCTACCACCACAGACGGATGCAGGGCAGAGTAAACAGCAAGCTACACGTGCCCACAGCTCAGTCTCACAGGTGAAAGGAGCGAACTCAATGCCCACGGACCAGGAAAGCATCTGTGCCAGGAACAGCGCACCGCTGCTGCTTCACCGCTAACAACACCTGACACACAATTTTATATCCTTGTGAGTTTTCATGTAAATGAATACTTGTTCTTCATACCTTTTGAACACCCGACAGATCTTTCTTCAGTCCCGTGACAGTTTGGTATAGAATCTTAAAACCAACCAGACAAAAAAAAAAAAAAAAGAATCAGCATAAAACTGAACACTGAAATATGCTACAATATTAAGAAAGGATACTGTTGCTGGCTAAATGATATCTCGTGTGAGTATAAATAGGTGTCCAAACTGTGTCTCACGGGACACAGCGTCTAGGGTGGGTGTGGTTCTCCTCTGTAACCAGAGCAGGTCTGCACACCCTGCCGGGGCCTCCACTCACCTGCAGCCTGGGGGTCTTTATGGACACACAGCTGTAACAAGTCCTAGCTCTGAAGCTCAGCTGAGTGTACTGGTCTCTATTCCCCCAAATAACTCCATTCCTTTCTCACTGTCATGAAAAGCTGTATGTATTCAATATTATAAGCATTTTTAATGTCATCAAACATTTTGGGGAAATTTTTTCTCTCATTATCTAATGACCCATATAATGGCCTCAATTTTGTTTCTTGGCCTGCAAAGCCTTTAATATTTACCCACTGGTCCTTTAGCAGAAATAAATTTTCCAGGCCTTGAGCCTGTCGCTGGATCTAGCATGGTAACCGTTTAAGAGCCTGGACGTCCACACACATCTTCCTTTCCTGCGATTACAGCCTGTTGGCCTCATTCGTTTCCTTTCGTAAAGACCAGTGGATTGATGTCCTCCACAAGCAACGTACACAGAGGGCGTGCTATGGGAAGGGAGTGAGCCGTTGGTTCAAAGGCAACACTCAAGACCACGGCTTCGCTGGTGAACTCGCTGAAGACGAACCAAGCTACTCACGCTGTCCTGCTGGGCGCCCAGGGCCGCGTCCTCTTCCTTCAGCTTCACCATTACATCCACATCCCTCTCATAGTGTCTCACTTCCTTCAAGGTTCTAGGAATGTAAGCTCGCTTGAATACCTACGAGATGCAGAAAACAGTGAAATGGAGACTGAGTCACAGCTCCTCATGCGCACCGAGCCTGCTCACGGCCTCAGACACGCACACTGAGCCTGCTCACGCCCTCAGTCACGCGCACTGAGCCTGCTCACGCCCTCAGTCACGCGCACTGAGCCTGCTCACGGCCTCAGTCACGCGCACTGAGACTGCTCACGCCCTCAGTCACAGAGCAGGTCATCACCACCGCCACACACCCGGTGTGCAGTCTCAGCCAGGCTGTCTGCACACTTGGTGCGGCCCATGCCGTGTGCTGGGCCACAGGAGTTTGTGACTAACGATAAAACACAGAATGATAAATGGTTGCCCTTGGAATAACACTGCTTTCCCTTCTGTATTCCAGAAAGTGGCATTTCTGAATGGGAGATAAAGGAGCTGCTGTGAGCAAGTGCTGCCTGGCTACGAATGACAGAGGAAGAGGTCTTCCATGGGAACATCGTCTTTCCTGTGCTACAGCTGGGAAGTATGGGGTGCCCTATACTCACCCATCACACCAAGAGCTCTGAGAATTATTTTTTTTTAAAGCCTCTGATGGATCACTTTCACAAAAAACATACTGACTCCCAACATCTTAAAAAAAGTGTTCCTTTTTACCAAACATAAATATATAAAATCTACAATGTTATGGGAATCAACATTTAGATCACTTAAAAATTCACATTAACAACAGAAACACACTTGCAGACTTGTGGTCTGAGAACAAACTTATGGTTGCTGGGGGGAAGAATGGGGGAAGAATGGGGGAAGGGATAATTAGGGAGTTTAGGATGGACACACACACACTGCTGTATTTAAAATGGGGTCACCAACAAGGACCTCCTGTACAGCATAGGGATCTCTACTCAATGTGGCAGCCTGGATGGGAGGGGAGTTTGGGGGAGAATGGATACGTGTGTATGTGCGGCTGAGTCCCTTCGCGGCTCACCTGAGACTATTACAGCACTGTTTGTTAATCGACCGCGCCCTAATACAAAATACAAAGTTTTTAAAAAAGTCATATTAGCAAACTAAAATTAGCTTTTCCTTCTTGAATCACATCCTCCAGTGGGTTCTGTAAAAATATTCTCCATGCAGGACTAGAGGCAAACAGGCCAGGAATGGAAGGACATAATGGGATGTAAGCTACACAACTTGGGTCAATTTAATCATGTAACATATTACATCTCAAGGAAACACCATCATCATTTAAAATACTGCATACCTAACAAAATCAAGATCATGCCCCAGCAATATATGAAAAAAAAGATCTCAAGACACAAGCGTTTCCAAGGCTATAACAGATAATCAATCTTACCTCTTCATCCACATGATCTTGGCTGG
Source organism: Raphicerus campestris (assembly GCA_006410735.1). NCBI lineage: Eukaryota > Metazoa > Chordata > Mammalia > Artiodactyla > Bovidae > Raphicerus > Raphicerus campestris. The sequence goes on along the minus strand of SJYW01018963.1, from coordinate 194,807 downwards.
ACCTTTCTTCCTTGGTCCTTTGAGATGCTATTTCCATGGCCTTGGAAAGAAAAGAAAAATCACCTTCCTTCATATTCAACCCACAGAACGTACATCCATTACCCAGAAACCTGGCTTTACCACTGGCTTTTTACTACAGTTTGATCCCTCATCTGTGAAATCAGAAGGAAAAGGTCTCTGGAAGCTGTCTGTCATGATGAACAAAAGTGGTGCTGAACCCCGAGTCCTCAGAAGGGACACGGAAATGCCGCCACGACCACTGCTCCCTGCTCCTCCCAGCCTCGGCCCCGCCTCACCTTTGAGAGATATGCATCCATGTTCTCGGATGTAATTGATGGATCCGTGACAAATTCAAAGAGCTCCCGCACAGTCATCACGGCAACGCCATGCTTCAGAAAGAAATCTGCCAGAGGAGATGCTTGTGAGGGCTCTGCGAGGGAAAAGGTTGCTATTCCAACCTCTTCACAGACAAACAGATAAAATTCACCATCACTGAGGCAAGGGTGTTAGTATCACTGAGTCAAACGATTCAGTGCCACGGTTCTCTATCAACAGCTTAGCGGAGCATAGAGCTGCAAGTGCAAACAAGCTGGGGAGAAGCCCAGTCTCCACTCACCATTGACGTTGGCACAGTCCTTTCTCAAGAACTCCAAGGCATGCGGGTGGTCGTGCTCCACGGACTGAGAAACATCGATGATGTACACACCTCCGCCATGGTACCTGCGTGGGCCAGGGCACAGGGGCTGAGCCACGCTGCCACCGCACTGCCCCAGGGCCAGGCACGGGGGCCTAGCGCACACCGCTGCTTGCCTGTGTCTTGTTTAAAACTTTCTGTTTGAAGAGCAACAGAAGACACTAATAACGTGACCCAAGTGGGCAAGGAGAAGGGCCACTGTGACTAACAAGACGAAAACTGAAAAAACGCCCCACGTCCTTTCAGCCCCACCAGTGATCAGAGCCCTCAGTCCCCTGCCTGAGGCCCAAGCACGTCCCACCCGGTGGCCCTGCGGAAGCCAACTTGAAACCGGAGAATTTAGATGCCTTCCTGGATCGGGATTTAGTTCACTTCCCTAAGGATCCGACAGGACTCGTGGAGGGCCTCGGGGCCCCACTCACAGCATGTTGAATTCACTGAGGTCCGCGTGCACCAGCCTGGCATCCTGGTACATCCTCCTCATGTGCTCGATCACCTGCACATACAGCTCCCGCGCCCTGGACTCTGATAACTGGACATTTTTCAAGAGCGGCGCTGGCCTTGAACAAAAAGAACGTCAACAACTCAGATATGCGGACTCCAGTTTTTCTTGCCTCCTGCTACACTCTTACACACTCTTCTCGTCTATGGTTCATCACTGGCCAGTTCGGTTCTCTCTAGAGATACGGCTCTAAAGAGCTGTCCACAAACAGGTGCTTTGCCAGCGTAAGACATTCCTGAGAAACACATTCCTGAAGCATTTTGAGACTTAAGGTTAAACCAATGAAAAACCCTATGTACTAATAGAGTGGGAAAGACTTATTAAAAAATATTCTAAGACAAAACAAACTATTTAAATGGGAAATATTCATATACTGGATGATTCACAGCACTTAAAAATACAATGCTGGGCATGTAATTAATTACTAGCTCTCCCAGGCACTCACATGTCGTCTTTGCCGATGAAACCCATGACGAGAACGTGACTTCGCAGCAGGATGGGTTCTGGGCACGGAATCTCTGCTGTGTTTAGCCTGTGATGTGAAAGCAGAAGGACGAATGAGAAGCTGAAACAAACGCTCTAAAGCATCTACTCTGAAACAACTGACAGTGCACGCCCTTGCAGCGCACAGGACGGCCAGGCTGTGAGCAAATGGCACCCCAGCCTCTTGAGCCATCACTTCATTTCATAACCTCTAAGGTGCCGAGGACCGTCAGTGGCACCGTCCCACATCACCAAGAACGGCAAAGCACTGGCAACTGAACTAGGACCCACAGCCTCGAACACCCAGTTCAAAGCCAGAGGTGTTAAAACTACGAGGACACAGGCCCCTTAGAACTGATGAAACACAGAAGGTACGTTTGCGATTCTCTTTTGAGCTGATCAGTGTGAACAATGATTAATAAAAACAGTGGACTCATGGCCAGTCGCTAATTGAGCATAGGATTTCAAAATGACTTTCAAGCAAGCAGACTGGGCTGTTTTTCAGTTGCTAAGTCGTGTCCGACTCTGGGACATCATGGATTGCAGCATGTCAGGCTTCCTTTCCTTCACTATCCCCCAGATTGTACTTGATAGTACAAAAATACCCAGTGTGTGACACCTAGATATAGCAAATAAAATGTTAAAAAATATTTCAAAGAGAGAAAGAAGACCTTCATTATTTAAAGTATATTTAAAACTTCAATGAGGAAGCCTAAAGCCTTTACTTGATACAAAGGTGCCAAGGCAAAGAATATACAAATGTGTCCAGAGTTGGACTGAAGAGGAGGAAACTACAATCGAGAGTTCGAGGCCTAACAAAACTGCCTCACAGGCCAACATCTGCACAAAATGACACATCATCCTCCCAACCTGCTCATGTCACCTGCCTGCTTCAAATCCTGCAGACTCTTTATCACCCTCACGGTAAACTCGAAACCTCACATGGCTCCCAAGGCTTTTCACATGACCCGGCCTTGCCTAGTAAACATGAGTCATGGCAGAATTCTTCCGCGATGGGTTTGTACGACAGGGAGAGAAGGTGGTTCCTATTTGCCCAGAAACATTTCCTCTGTTTACCTCTGCACATCTAAGGACTGGACATGCCCTGAGAGTCCCTGGCCTTGGCAGAATCACAGCAGGTCTGCTGGGAGCGAAGTGCCGGGGCTGACAGGCAGACACGGAATACACAGACACACACAGCCCCCACCCAGTCACCTGATGCATGCGTGTGCGCAGACACACACCCCTACCCCAGACAGTCACCTGATGCATGCGTGTGCGCAGACACACCCCCTACCCCAGTCACCTGATGCATGCGTGTGTGCACACACACCCCTACCCCAGTCACCTGATGCATGCATGTGTGCACACACACCCCTACCCCAGACAGTCACCTGATGCATGCGTGTGCGCANTTCAGACACAGTGGACGGAGGATCTCTCACAGAAGCATTAGACGTGAACCTGGAGCTAAGCACACTGTGCAATCTGCTCAGCGAAGAGACAGTCACGATGGCAGGGTTCCAATCACTCACCCGCAGTGAGTAAAATGTGAGATGAGACCCAAAGGAGCCAGGGAGGCAAGAAACCAGCAGGTTCACCCAGCAGGGGAAATCAAAGGCCAACAGGTCCAAGGGAAGCAGAAACTGACTTCAGACCCATGACAGCTACCAGAAATACAGTCAAACCAGGGGTAACTTTGTATTTTTCAGCCATCATGAAAACAGGTGAAATTAATCTCTATTTTATTGTTTCAACAAGTGGCAAAGAAAGAAGTTATCAGAGAGAGCCTTATCCTGTTTCTCATGCACAGTCTTCAAAGCCTGGTGTGCTGTGCAATCCCAGCACACGACAGGCCGGCCTGGCGGCTGCCCTGGACACAGCTCCCAGTGGCCACCAGCACGCTGCAGCTCATGAGTCAGATCGGCCACAGCCTGGCTTCCCTACAGCCTGCAAGCCGAAAACAGATTCTACACACTGAAATGTTAAAAAAAATTGGGAATTCTCTGGAAGGCCAGCAGTTAGGACTCTCCACGACAGCGGGCCTGGGTTCAGCCTCTGGTCAGGGCACCAAGACCCTTCAAGGGGCACGGTGCAGTCAAAAAAAGAGAGAACTGCGACCCACAATGCCAGAGTGTTTAGCATTCAGCTCTGTAAAGAGCTGGCCAACCCCTGCTAGAGGTGGGTAAACCAGGGAAAGGCTTATCTCCTCCAGGGTCAGGGCAGTCAGTCTCCAGTGAAGCGCAGCCTCAGATTCGCTTTAACCAACAGAAGGCAATGAACTTAAAGGCTGTCGAGCCTGTTCAGTGACTCAGAAGAGAATCTGAAGATTCGTGTCTGACTGAGTCCCTGCTGTACCCCCGGAACTAACACGGAACTGTAGATACAGGGCTTCAATTCAATACCTGGAATACTCTGGAATGCCACTGTTCCAAATGTGTCTGCGCTACATGTATGGGACGGGTAAGGAGGCTAGCAGGGGGCAGAAGCGATGGTCTGACCTGTTTCATCACTCTCTTCCCATCAGATACCTGGGTCAATTCCAATATCCAATTACAACCTTTGACACGTGGTGGGGAAAGTCGGGTTTCCCCCCGCATTCCTGCATAAAGAATAAAACAAGTCTAACTTCTAAACCAAGCAAGGGATTCTAACTGAATATCTGAAGGCATTATCTCTCTCTCCTTTTCTCTACACACACACACCTACACACACACACACACACACACACACACACACACACACATTGTGGTTGATACCTGACTCATCTCCTGGGAAGGCTCACAAAATTTCCGCAGACCTTGTTTAAGACAAAAGAAAAGATTCCTGGTCTTACAGGCAGTTCTGCTTCCCCCAAGAAGATGAAAGCATTGCTGGGGGGATTCATGGACCATAGAAGCAGGGCATGATTCTAATTTATCTATTTAAAGTGCTGTTAGAAATAAAGCAAAATGTAGATCTCTAAACTCAAAACTATGAGGAGGAGGAATTTTACACAAAAGCAATTCTAGGTGACATTAGCATGAAGCAAGGAGGATCAANGGTCGATACCTGACTCATCTCCTGGGAAGGCTCACAAAATTTCCGCAGACCTTGTTTAAGACAAAAGAAAAGATTCTTGGTCTTACAGGCAGTTCTGCTTCCCCCAAGAAGATGAAAGCATTGCTGGGGGGCTTCATGGACCATAGAAGCAGGGCATGATTCTAATTTATCTATTTAAAGTGCTGTTAGAAATAAAGCAAAATGTAGATCTCTAAACTCAAAACTATGAGGAGGAGGAATTTTACACAAAAGCAATTCTAGGTGACATTAGCATGAAGCAAGGAGGATCAAAGCGAATTACGATTCAAAGACAGAAGTACTACTTTAAAGAGTGTGCAACACATTCATTTACACCATACCTGTTCTACAGTCGCTCTGTCCGCCTTATCCTTGATGCGATACCTAACACAAAACCAAAAAAGTCAAGGCGACATTCAAAATTCAGAGGCGCCAAAATCAAAAGATTCTAAGTGCACATCATTCCATGATACTCCTAAGCAGGTAGTTCTTTAATAATACATTTCATAACCTCGCTGTAGTTTCACCACTGTGTGAAACTTCACTGCCTTTAACAAGCCGTTCAGTTCCCAGGGCAAAGGGAGCGTATTTGCAGTAAGGAAAAAAAAAAACTTTCGTTCATATTTCAAAAGGATTAAATAAGAGTGGTGGGGTAAAACAAACTATGCTGGAAAAACAGAACAAGTCTGTAAGTACTGTTTCTTAGACCGTTAATGATTTTCTTAGTACAGAATTAAAGTAATTTATAAGGCTTTCNGGAGGTAGTTCTTTAATAACACATTTCATAACCTCGCTGTAGTTTCACCACTGTGTGAAACTTCACTGCCTTTAACAAGCTGTTCAGTTCCCAGGGCAAAGGGAGCGTATTTGCAGTAAGGAAAAAAAAAAACTTTCATCCATATTTCAAAAGGATTAAATAAGAGTGGTGGGGTAAAGCAAGCTATGCTGGAAAAACAGAACAAGTCTGTAAGTACTGTTTCTTAGACCGCTAATGATTTTCTTAGTACAGAATTAAAGTAATTTATAAGGCTTTCTCTTCAGAGTCCTTTTCTACAAAGAAACGAGCTTTTATCATTTCAACACAGCTACTGCATAAAAACACAGACTCTGATTACTTTGGCTCCCATACTATGTGACTCAATTCACAGACTCACCTCAACTAATAAAAGATCCAAACAGGCAGTTTAGTGAAATAAGATGTGCTGTCTCTCAAAAAGCTGGTATCCCTTACGTGTAAAAATAAACCAGAAGAAAACTGGGGTTTAATTTTAAGTTCAGTTCTAACACTGCTGTCTTTATGATCTTAGTGTTGTTTTCTGTAATTATTGTTAATGCTTTAGAGTTATTAGCAACATGAGGTGAGCCACATCTTAAACATTTGTTTTTGAGAACAAAAATGTAAATGGAAACTGTTTTCAGTTAAACTATTTAGTTTTAAATCTGCTCTTACATTTTTAAGGCTCTCCCTGTGGCTCAGTTGGTAAAGAATCTGCCTGCAATGCAGGAGACCCAGGTTTAATCCCTGGGTAGGGACGATCCCCTGGAAGAGGAAATGGCAACCCACTTCAGTTTTCTTGTCCAGAGAATCCCATGGACAGAGGAGCTGGGCATGTCCAGTCCGTGGGATTGCAAAGAGTCGGACACGACTGAGCAACTTTCACTTTCCATTTAAAAACAATACTTCATGGAAGGGACCACTCCTTAATAAGCTCTGAAAAGGGGACATTTTTAATACTCTGACATTTTAGTTTGAACTGAAACCTATAAGCACTGTTACCCTGAGAGCACTTTCATGAATTTTACACAATTATCGTTTTAGCACAGAGTTCTTAAGAAAACTCATCTGATATTTTCAAGTTACAAAGGCATAGGATATCCTCACTTAAACTTAAGAACTGGCTTAGGTATGAAAAGAAACATCCTTTGTAAAAGAATTATGATAGAGATGCTACCAATCTGTCTACAATTAGTTCGTATCAGTCACATTTTATTTACTTTATTGTATATACTTGACATATTACTTACATATCTGCTTCCTTTTGTCGAGACTTTTCGGTGACTTTGTTTATTACAGAATCAGTAACATTTAGCTTATCTAAAAAAAAAAACCCACAACATAAACAACATATAAGACAAAGTTTTTATTTAGAAACTTTTTAGGATACTTTTCCCCTTTCCCTTCTCTACTTTCTAAATATTACACGTAGTAATGTATTTTAGTAATGAAAAGTGTGTTTTGTGTTTTTAAGGGCAAGCACTTACTTACTAACAAAGATGATCACTCTCATCATGACAGGTGTCATTTCTCAGCCAGAGAAATCTAGATTCAGAAATCCCTAAAAAATATTTTATCTGCTCTTTCAGACATTTAATATTTTGTACAGCTATCATAAATATTATAATTCTAAAAATGTCAGTTTCACTTCCAACTACAGGTCTGTGCTAGGGATGATCAGATGTGAGAGCTGTCATACCAGGCTCCTAACAGCCTTCGTCTACGAGAGAAAGAAGACCCTGTGTTTCTCAAGAGGCTTCAAATTCACACTGTGATTCCCTGCATTCGATGGGTCATGAAATAATTAATGCCACACCAAAAGTCAAACAAAATGTGATAATATTCAATAGTTGATTATATTCAACACTTGATTATATTCAAGTGTTTTCACCATTCTACTACAAGATAACCCTACTAAAAAATCTAATACAAAACCAATAACTTGAAAGAGTATCTGTACCTTTGTATTTCCATAACAGGAGAGAACACAGGACTAAAAAAGTGTAAGCTGGCGTCTTTTCTTGAAGTCATGTTTTTAATTACTAAATTTTAATTTCCTTTAAGCTTTAGTATTTCCCCTNATAGGATATCCTCACTTAAACTTAAGAACTGGCTTAGGTATGAAAAGAAACATCCTTTGTAAAAGAATTATGATAGAGATGCTACCAATCTGTCTACAATTAGTTCGTATCAGTCACATTTTATTTACTTTATTGTATATACTTGACATATTACTTACATATCTGCTTCCTTTTGTCGAGACTTTTCGGTGACTTTGTTTATTACAGAATCAGTAACATTTAGCTTATCTAAAAAAAAAAACCCACAACATAAACAACATATAAGACAAAGTTTTTATTTAGAAACTTTTTAGGATACTTTCCCCCTTTCCCTTCTCTACTTTCTAAATATTACACATAGTAATGTATTTTAGTAATGAAAAGTGTGTTTTGTGTTTTTAAGGGCAAGCACTTACTTACTAACAAAGATGATCACTCTCATCATGACAGGTGTCATTTCTCAGCCAGAGAAATCTAGATTCAGAAATCCCTAAAAAATATTTTATCTGCTCTTTCAGACATTTAATATTTTGTACAGCTATCATAAATATTATAATTCTAAAAATGTCAGTTTCACTTCCAATTACAGGTCTGTGCTAGGGATGATCAGATGTGAGAGCTGTCATACCAGGCTCCTAACAGCCTTCGTCTACGAGAGAAAGAAGACCCTGTGTTTCTCAAGAGGCTTCAAATTCACACTGTGATTCCCTGCATTCGATGGGTCATGAAATAATTAATGCCACACCAAAAGTCAAACAAAATGTGATAATATTCAATAGTTGATTATATTCAACACTTGATTATATTCAAGTGTTTTCACCATTCTACTACAAGATAACCCCACTAAAAAATCTAATACAAAACCAATAACTTGAATGAGTATCTGTACCTTTGTATTTCCATAACAGGAGAGAACACAGGACTAAAAAAGTGTAAGCTGGCGTCTTTTCTTGAAGTCATGTTTTTAATTACTAAATTTTAATTTCCTTTAAGCTTTAGTATTTCCCCTGTAACACTGAATATATCCACTAATTGACCTAATAAAATTTTATTACACTTTTTGTCTTTGAAGAGTTTTCTCATTACCTAGTGAGAGGAACTGTATCTTAAAAACTCACCTAGATTAATTTTATTCTCAAATTTCCGTAAAACTTTGTCTGCTGGAGTAGACATTTTGGCTGCATTGAAGCTGGGAGTCTGTCTATTGGCCTGGAAGAAATAAGTTTCAGAGATGAAAGCTCTAGACATACATACACGCCTAAAGTTCATCCCATCTTCCCTTGGTTCATAGTGAATTATTAAAGCATCAACACTTAGGAGAGTACCCTAAGGGAAGGGAAGGATCAATCACATTTGCCCAAGAGGTTTTTAAAAACACACTTGAAATATGCTAGACATTCAGAGACATCTTCTTTTTTAAAAGGACTTTTTGTGGCTCTGGAATTTACTGAAAGATTTGCAGGCTATGTTGCCCTGCAGTCCTAGCCTACACAGACTTTCATTCTTCATCATTTCCATATTGCTGATAATGATGTGAATTTGTTCCATAATCAGTAAATTTAAAAATTATTTAAATTATCATAAGATTAAGAGCCTGCCTGGGAGAAGACACAGATATGCAGTTTACTACAAATAGTAACAAAACAGAGAAAAGTGTAGCTTAACTAGTAAATAAAGAAAAGCAGCTTAAGTTAAGTAGAGGTGCTTTGTTTTCACTTATGATCAGACAAAAGACACTTAGGGCCTTAATGGGGACAGAGGTTCAGTTTAGCAAAGTGAACAATTCGGGAGCCGGATCCTGGTGAGAGCGCGTGGTTAGCTGTGATGAAAACACTGTGTGCTTTAGATTATGTGACTTTTACAACAGAAAACAACTCAAGAGGACATAAGCAAACAACACAAAGACATACAGGACTGTGTATAACAAACCTGAGTGTTACTCCCTCCACCTGAAGCGAAACAGCGGGTGAGCTTGCCGACTCCATCGCCCCAGGCCCAGTCATCCTCATCGTCATAATCCCCACCCTCCTCCTCTTCCGGCTCACTCTCACTCATCTTCTCATTGGTGTTACTCTCAAGGTCTTCAAATACAACATCTTCCTCTTTGATGGTCTTCAAGTCAATGTTTTCACTAGAAATAACAATGTTTTAGCCTGTTTACACATTCTTAACTGGACTTACATATGTATTTATTTAAGAGAGAGTAGACGAATCTATACAGATACATCAAAAAGGTTCAGTTAAAATAAATTCAAACTTAATACCAAGTTGTCCTGTTTCTGAGTTCTATTTCAGCTGTTGGGTGATTCTCCAGGTCCGACTAAGGAAGTCGTAGTCATCAGGTTATTAAATCCGCTCCTGCCTTTATTATTTTCTCTGCTGAATGAATTAGCTCTGATCAGCACAGCAGACCTGAACTCCAGGAAAACTACTCACAAAGCTGCTCTAAGAGCACACAGGGGAGGCTTTCTGACAAAACTTGGGGATAAGTCTAAAGCTTTATTTCAAGCCTTACCTTGAACTCAATTATCACTCTACAATGAAAAGAGCTTTATCAAGACTTGTGTTACACAAAGAATTTCAAATCACCCTTGCTCCTGAAAGGAAGGATGGTGACGAGAAGCAGCACAAATGGGAGAAGACGGCTGGGTACAACTAAAAGGGAGAAGCGGCGATTGTCAAACCCAGAGAACTGGCCCAGAGTAAGGGATCACAACTAACAGGGTCTGTTTTTGCCACGTGAAAATTCAGACCAGCATTACTGAATCTTCTTAGTTTTTCAAGAGAAGCCAGAACTCTGCACTTTTGTGGAAAATCTCCCACTTAACTGGTGTGTTCAATTTTAACAAACCACTGTGCACACCGACACAACATGTCTGCAGGTCAGATTCCCAAGAGCCAGTACTACCAGTTTTGAGGCATCAGATGGACAGCAAGTACAGAGATCGCGTAAAAACACAATGAGATGCATTTCAGCACAGGCAGAGAGGAATTTAAGTAAATTCAGATGAGCAATCCTGACTCATTAATTAGCCATGACTTAGAGGGCTCCAAATCTCCTTGGATACGGCTGGGAAGAGAACAAATAATCATTAACCCCCCTGCTGTTTATTAGAATTTCATAACCATAATCCATCGATTGATCCTTCAGACTGCCAACAACTGCATGTTAAAGCTATACTGTCACTTCGCCACGGCTTGCTTCCCCACCTCAGCTGGGCGATCCCTCGCTGTGGGCGGCGGTCCTGTGCAACAGCATTTCTGGCCCGAACTTTCCAGACGCCACGAGCGCACAACCACCCCCAGCTGTGACAATGTCTCCCAAGTTCCTGGAGTCGGCAAAACCCACTGGTTCACATCTTCAGTGTCCAGTGCACACTCGTGACCGGTAACCGTTCGCCAGTCGCACGGGCTCTGTTTCTTCCTCCCACTTGACTTGGTCCCCAGGGCCTGCCGCACGCTCACCTGAAAACACTGACCTGCAATGCCTTCCTCACTTCCATAATCCTACAGACCCTTCCAGGAATTAACTTTGCTCAGGGAAGGCTGCCCAGTTCTTCTCCTCTGTACTACTTACGCAAAACTCATACAAATAATTTGTCCAGTTACTCAATAGGTTGCCCCTGCTAGAATGCAAGCTCACCAAGGGGAGCATTTACCAATGTACCATGATCAACTGACACGAGATCTGTCACACAGAAAGCGATCAACCTGTATTTACTGAAAAATAAAGCAATACCATCTAAATCCTTACTATGAATATAAAGTAAAAACCATTTTCCCGTAATTCCAAAATGAACACTATGTTTCATTTTGCTTTCAAAGTAGAAGTTATCCCCAATTTCTTTTAACTCCCACTTCACGTCTATTCTATGGTTAGAAACCTGTCCTTCTACTTCCAGAACATCCCGGTCTAGCGCCCATGATCTATGAACTGAATTTTCTTAGTCCTTTTAAACCATGTCCACTCCTGCCCTCCAAAACCATCTCCTCAATAGCAGAATGATTCCTTTCAATCCACGCCGGGTGATGTCACTGCCCTGCTGAAAGTGTGGCTTTCGACAGCATCAAGAAGAATATCTCAGATCCTTTCCATTCCTTGTTCCGCTCTTAGGCTCTGGCTCCTCACTTCTGCACCAGCCGATCTCTTCAATTACCTCCACTGTGCTCTGGGAACAATGATCTCTAGATCTTCCTTCCACAGCCAGAAGGGAAATTGTGAGGGGACACCTGCTGTCCCCTCTCCCCTCTCTGCTTCCAGCGGTTGGCTCCTTCTTGTCCTTCCCATCTGGACTTCACGTTCCCTGACCGTTAAGTCACTGCTTAGTTCTAGCAACTGATTTTAATTGTTTGCATAGTATATGTCATCTGTGTTTAAAAAAAAAAAACCAAACTCCATGTACTTATCTCCGCCTCCTTCCCAAGTAGAAGGGGCTTAGTTTGTCTTGTTCATCACCGTCTTCAGCGCCGAGGACAGAACAGGCACAGAGTAGGTGCTTAAACATTTCTGGAACGCTAAATGGTAGTTAAAAGCTCAAACACCTGCTTCCCTGTCGCTCTCCCCAACTCTAACCCCTCAGGGATGCTGACAACCCGGGAGCCGCGAACTAACTGCCGCCACCTGGATCGAAAGACCCGGTTGGGATGGAGAAAGCCCCAACGGCTGTGAAAAGAGGCCCAAGGAAAGATGCTTTTGATCGATCGGTCTCCCTCTCAACCGCAAACAAGGGTCAACGCCCCCAGGGGACCGCGGCGGCGGCGCACTTCGGCTACTCACCTTTCCGAGGAGTCCGCGTCGTCAAACTGCCCGGGGACCACCCGACTCATCAGCAACCGCCGGTAGTCCATGGCGGGAGCAGCACAGGGACGGTTCCGCCAGCCGGTCCAACGGCCTCTGCGTTAACGCCCGCCTCAGGACCGTTCAGTGGCCGCCGCGCCCTACGCGCTGGCCACGCGCGGTCACCACACGCCAAACGCCCGGACCTGGGTCCGCCCCGACGGGAAGTCCCGCCCCCGAACGGAAGCTGTGTTCCCGCCGGAAGTCCCGCCTCGCGCGGGGGCTGAGCCTTGGAAATTGACCTTCCGCGGAAGGTGTGCGGCTGTGTTGCTGTGGTCAGTCCCCGCGGGTCCTGGGCTGGCCTTCCTTCCCTGAGCTCTCCGAGTCGGCTTGCCGCTTTGTCTCCTCCCGAGGAGGCATGTGTGTCAGCTCGGCCGAGGATGCTGGCCCTGAGGGCTCACGCCGTGCAAGCCCCTAACTGTGCGAATGGAGACCTGGAGGTGCTCTTCGCCGGGCCCGCGTGCACGTCTGAGGAGACGTCGGAAGGCCCGAGGGCCGGAACTCGGCAGCCGCGGCCGGGCGGACGTCACACAGGGGCGTTCCAGCGTGTTCGCACCCCGGCGGCCAGGCGTTGAAGAAAAAGGTTGAAAGCGTTCTCCCCGCGGTAGAGCCCAGTGCGCAGGGAGGAAGCCCGAAATCCTTATTTCGGATCCGAGACTCTATGGACCCTGGAAGTGAGCACACTTGCTACCTAAAAAGTGTGTTACGATGTTGTGAGGTGGAAGTAAGATGAGTGCTTTTCAGAAGTTAAACTTTGACTGAAAATTAAACTTGAAGATTTTTGCCAGTAACCCCAGTGACACCTCCTTTCATTCCTGTCCTAAAACAGCTTAAAAGTATCTCTGGAATATCTATTCAATAAGGTATTTTGTTATGTGTGGCAGAAGTCGGGTGAGGACAGAATGAAAGATGAAAAAAGTAAATCTAACTAACTAAAAAAACAAAGGATTGGTAGATCATGCCATAGGAACAGAGTTGTAAAAGTTATAATTGGAAGTTCTGGGTTCGCAGACAAAATTTTGAAGAAATAAGGGCCTAGTAGTTTTTTGT
>SJYW01018963.1:166225-177631 GCA_006410735.1 Raphicerus campestris | reverse complement strand
AAACTCCATGTACTTATCTCCGCCTCCTTCCCAAGTAGAAGGGGCTTAGTTTGTCTTGTTCATCACCGTCTTCAGCGCCGAGGACAGAACAGGCACAGAGTAGGTGCTTAAACATTTCTGGAACGCTAAATGGTAGTTAAAAGCTCAAACACCTGCTTCCCTGTCGCTCTCCCCAACTCTAACCCCTCAGGGATGCTGACAACCCGGGAGCCGCGAACTAACTGCCGCCACCTGGATCGAAAGACCCGGTTGGGATGGAGAAAGCCCCAACGGCTGTGAAAAGAGGCCCAAGGAAAGATGCTTTTGATCGATCGGTCTCCCTCTCAACCGCAAACAAGGGTCAACGCCCCCAGGGGACCGCGGCGGCGGCGCACCTCGGCTACTCACCTTTCCGAGGAGTCCGCGTCGTCAAACTGCCCGGGGACCACCCGACTCATCAGCAACCGCCGGTAGTCCATGGCGGGAGCAGCACAGGGACGGTTCCGCCAGCCGGTCCAACGGCCTCTGCGTTAACGCCCGCCTCAGGACCGTTCAGTGGCCGCCGCGCCCTACGCGCTGGCCACGCGCGGTCACCACACGCCAAACGCCCGGACCTACGTCCGCCCCGACGGGAAGTCCCGCCCCCGAACGGAAGCTGTGTTCCCGCCGGAAGTCCCGCCTCGCGCGGGGGCTGAGCCTTGGAAATTGACCTTCCGCGGAAGCCGTCGGGTGTGCGGCTGTGTTGCTGTGGTCGGTCCCCGCGGGTCCTGGGCTGGCCTTCCTTCCCGGAGCTCTCCGAGTCGGCTTACCGCTTTGTCTCCTCCCGAGGAGGCATGTGTGTCAGCTCGGCGAGGATGCTGGCCCTGAGGGCTCACGCCGTGCAAGCCCCTAACTGTGCGAATGGAGACCTGGAGGCGCTCTTCGCCGGGCCCGCGTGCACGTCTGAGGAGACGTCGGAAGGCCCGAGGGCCGGAACTCGGCAGCCGCGGCCGGGCNCTTCTGATGGATAGGGATAGGAGGCTTATGGAAGCTTCCTGATGGGAGAGACTGACTGAAGGGGAAACTGGGTGTTTTTCTGGTGGGCAGGGCCATGTTCAGTAAATCTTTAATCCAATTTTCTGTTGATGGGCAGGACTATGCTTCTTCCCTGTTGTTTGACTTGAGGCCAAACTACCGTGGAGGTAATGACACAAGGTGTTTTTTCGTGTGTGTCCTCCAAGAGTCTATTTCCCCAGTCCTGTGTAAGTTCTGGCACCTCTATGGTGGGGTTAATGGTGACTTCTCCCAAGAGGGCTTATGCCATACCCAAATCTGCTACACTCAGAGCTCCTGCCCCTGCAGCAGCCCACTGCTGACTCGCACCTCCTCAGGAGATACTCAACACAGTTCTGGCTCAGTCTTTATGGTGTCTCTGGATCCTGGTCCACACAAGGTTTATTTGAGCCCTCCAAGCATCTCTGGTGGGTATAGGGTTTGATTCTAAATGTGATCTTGCCCCTCCTACCATTTTGCTGGGGCTTCTCCTTTGCCCTTGGATATGGGGTATCTTTTATGGTGGGATCCAATAGTCTTTTGTCAACTTGGCGGTGCTAGTGTAAAGAATCTGCCTGCCATTTCAGGAGACACAAGAAATGTTGGTTTGATCTCTGGGTCAGGAAGATCCTCTGGAGAAGGGCATGGCAACTCACTCCCATATTGTTGCCTGGAGAATTCCTTAGCAAGAGGAGCCTGGTGGGCTACACTCCATAGGGTCACAAAGAGTTGTACATGACTGAAACAACATAGCACATACACACAAAAGCAGAATCTATGTATATAATCAATTTTTGCCTTCCACTACTAAAGTTTTAAAATATCAAGTTACTTAGAAGGTAATGGTAAAGACCTGATACTGGGAAAGATTGAAGGCAGTGGGAGAAGGGGACAACAGAGGATGAGATGGTTGGATGGCATCACTGACTCAGTGGACATGTGTTTGAGAAAACTCTGGGAAACAGTGAAGGATGGGGACACCTGGCATGCTGCAGTCCATGGGGTTGCAAAGAGTAGGACACGGTTGAGCAACTGAACCTACCAATAAGGTAATGGCAAAAGACAGTGGTACAGGTGAGGTCTGTCTTTGATGCTTTTAACAAATCAGGTACTTCTTTCAAGCTTGCTGAGATCCTGGCATGAAAAATACCAGAAACTCTGCCATTTACTATTCTAAGGAACTTGGTTGATATACTGCCATTTATCACTACAAAAATTATAAAGCTATATAGAGAGGAACTTCATAGCTTTGGAATGGTTCATATCTTTCATTTATTTCACAAGTATTAATTGAGTACATATTGTGTGTCAGTCATATGCCTAGGAGATACATAATGGCTGGGAGGGTTGGGGGGAGAGGGAGAGATGATATAATTTCCCATCCTTCTGGAATGAACATTCTCCTCAGCAGGTTCAGGACAGCATCACCTGCTTGAAGCTAAAGAATAAAATGCACAACCTACCTGTGAGCTGTCGCCTTCTACTTCGAGTTGTTTCACAGTTCGTGGAGCAGGGTGTGAACTTGGACCAAGCAGTGAAGGTGCAGTCATCACGACATGGGACTATACATTCTTGCATGAGGGGAGGCATGCCATTTATCTGCTTGAGGCATTCCGTCATTTCTGCTGATTGGTTATTATCAGAGATGCATGAGACAGCTAAAGAAAAAAAAAAAAAGGATCTTTTGTTGCTATTTTAATTAAATCAAGCTGCTGCTGATTCTTGGACGAAATAGCAGAATTCTCCAATGTTTGAAAAATTTTGTTATCACTATGACTGCAAAAGGTGTTCAACATAGCTAACCTTATTTCTCTCTGGAAATTAAATGTTTATTGTTGCTAGTGGAGATATTTGATAATTTAATTGGTTTCATTATTAATCCAAACACTGCACTGACAGCAACCAAAATAACTGTTCAGTAATTTTCTGTATGTCCTGCTTGTGAGCATTTGATCTCTAGAGATTATATAAAACTGGAAAACTGAATCTACAACAGAACAATACAAAGATGAAAAAGGACCAAGCCATGAAAAAAATCATTTGTATTTTTCATAGATTTGATTTTTGTTAACTTGTTAAATAGCACTTATGTTTAAATGATCCTATGTTTGTCAGTCAGTATTTAAAAATAAATTTCCCTTTCTACAAGTAAACCATTTTTTCCTTTTACTAACATTTCAGGATCAGTTAAATTTTTTAATCATGTTTTTCAAGTACAGAAATAATGTCTCCAGATAATCCCCATTACAGATATCCTACCAATTGCAGATAACTTTTTAATGCTTCTCACATACTTTTTCAACTGGAATTGTCTGTAGTCATGCCATGAACTTATTTCAAGGTAAAACATTTTTTTGATTTTGCTTAATTTTTGAGTCTTTAGACTAATGCCACGGTATTCAATTATGAACAAATGATATTTTGTGCCTCTTTGATTCACCCTAATTATAGACTCAAAGGATATATCTTTACTTTTGAGACCAGCATGTCTCAAACTTGGCATCAGTGACATTTTAGATTGGATAATTTCATTTTGTGGATACACAAGTTTGTCTTGCACATAGTAAGATACTTAGCAGCATTCTTGGCCTTAGCCAATTAGATGCCAATAGCCATGTACCCTCTTGGTTTTGAAAACCAAATATGACTTTACACATTGACATGTCCCCCTGGTTGACAACTACACTTCTCAACTGATTTCTAACCATAGATGTCTTTGAGAATATAGAGATTTGATGGCATAACTTCAGATCTACTCAACAGCATCTCTGGGAAAGAAGTCTGGATATATTTTTGTCTCTAAGTGTCCCAGGTGGTTCTGATCCAGCCTGTCCAATAGCCACCTGCCTTTGGCATGATGTCTTTAATGGATATTTGCTGAGTTTAGCATCTTAAGAACAAATTGTTTAGGGTCACTTTTATTACAGCTTTTTAAAATCTACCAAATTAAAAGGAATAAAGAGATCACAACTTAGGAACACTGTTGTTAAGAACTGCTTATATAAACTTTTCTAGCACAGGTTAATTATACATAAGGACCTTCAGTTGCCTATTTCTCTTATATTCTGAATTTCTTTATCTGGAGCACAACAAAAAACAAGTCAATCTGAATATCGTCTATTCATTTATCCATCCATTTATTTATTATTTATGAAGTGGTGAAAGCCAAATGTATCTAATGCTTTAGGACCAAGGAATTAGCTAAAATAACAATGGCTGCTCACACAATATGTCCCAGTTTGTACATCTGCTCTGAAGCAGGTGGGGCTATTCATTCATTTTGAATAGTTTTTTATTCTTGTTTCTGTCCATATCCTAGGAACAAAATCCTCTGCACATCAAGCCAACATCACCTGCATTTTCTTTGTTGGGAATATTATAGCCATTAATGATGAATACAGTGAAAGATCTTTTCTCAAGTAGGTACAAGCAAATGTTTACTTGAATTTCATGCTTAGATAACTAATTTGGAGTCAATTTAGGGGATTTTTACCATGCTGTTTTTTTTCCAAGATGACAATGTAATGAATAACATAAAGAGGAATTTTAAACACTTTGAAAAAAATATTGCTATTTGAAAACTAAACCTCTACAAATATACAAATTAAGAGTTTTTCCAATGATAAAACATTTTAAAATACTTTCTATAATTTCATTTAAGTTTAAAATTTAAAAACTATACAATAAACATTCAATGATATTTTTAAGTTTGGCAAGCTGTCTAAATTAGAGTACAAATGGATTTATGAATGTCTATATTCAACTATATTGGTTTCCTTGGTGGTTCAGTGATAAATAATTTTCCTGCCAATGCAGGAGACATGGGTATGACCCCAGGGTGGGGAAGCTCTTCCACATAAGAAAATGGTAACCCACTTCAGTATTCTTGCCTGGGAAATCCCAAGGACAGAGGAGCCTGGCAGGCTATAGCCCATGGGGTTGCAAAGAGTCAGACACGACTGAGCACACACACGCACACATAGTTCTGTGGGCAATATTAAGCGTGTATAAACTCCTTAAGTCAGAGATTTTTTGAGAACTAAATCAGAGGCGGGAAGTAGATATACTTATCAAATTTGGGGCCTTTGTTACTGACACCTTTTCCCATAATAGAAGTTAATTAAATTGAGTCATTTATTCATCCATCCATCTGCTCACTTGGTTATAAAATATAAGGAATTATGAATAATTATAAAAGCATTGTGTGTGTGTGTGCAAAGAAATATACATGTACATATAAATCTCGCTTTCAAGGACGCTACTGTAGTGCAGTGGTAGGCACATACACAGATAAGCAGCACATTAATACAGTTTCCCTAATGGCGATAACCAAGTGGAAATCCTGGTACACAAGAGAACAGGTACTTCAGTCTTGGAAATGACATACAAGGTATAGGCGGGAAAGAAATAAGAAGAGACTGGACCTGTGAGACGTCTGTTATTTAGTCAAACTCTGAGTTCTGGAACTTTTGGATCATAGTACATCACTTGAAGGTCACAATCTAGAGAAATGATGTCTCTTTTGGTGTTTTTAAGTGCTGAAAGCACTGTACTGTACTAGTGGGAAAGGTCCTTTCATTTGGCAAGGAAGAGGTATTTACTATTGATCATCCCTGTCATATATTTCTACCTGAAATGAATCTTTTAAGAGGAACAGCAAATCAATGCTTAATTATATTTTATTAATTAAACTTGAAATATAGCTCTCTTTACTGGAGGAAAATTGTACTCCCAAGTAAAATTAGCTCAAATAGCTTTAGAACAATCTTCTTGTGTGTTGTTTGAGATTCATCTATCTTCAGGTTTGGATAGAAAGTTCTCAGACTGACTGCCTGGAACAGCTGGGCACTCTCATTAAAGGAATGATGGAGAAGCAGGTGGGTGAGCTGAGTTACTGAGACAGAAGTTCTCAGATAACAACAGTCACCTGGCGAGTGGGTGTGGTCAGAGGACCTGGAACCCTCCACATGTTTGTGTGGTTTTCCTATCCATAGTGTCTAGCAATGAGCATAAAGCACAGAATTGAGCTCAGCTTTATCTTTCTCTTAATCATAACATAGCCTGAGCCTTGGGAGAAAAAAAAAAAAAAATCACCAAAGAGGGGAAAAGAGTTAATTGCTTTCCCATGTTACATGATTCTTTTCAATTCTATCAGCATGAAAAGGAATGGCCTGGCAGGAAATGTAAAATTATCTGAGAATTTAGCAAAAGAAATAAAGCAAAGATCTGTATGTATTCTCAGCGTGATTCCTAGTTAATTTTTGGAGGACACTGCCTGTCAATGTGAGATGGTTAGGCAGCCTTCTTAGGCTTTAATGATGACTGAAATCAGCAGATTATTAACTACCGCTAAATAACTAGACTTTCTGCCCCCATCACCTCTAAACTCTGATAGTAAGACATAAGTTTGTCTTCTATTCAATTATGATATGAAGAGGGCAGGGGTTGCTGGCCTTATGATAAGACATGGTAATATTCTACCTGGAATGACTAAATAAGTGATGGAATCCACTAATTCAGATCTACTCGTGTTCATCACCTTCACCAAGGACACATTACTTTCCCAAAGTTGCTCCTAACTAGAGTCCAGCTCTAATAGTTGACAAGAAAATGTAGGAAAACTTGATTCAAGAGGTCATGATTTCCAGGAAATGAGGGTGACATGCTAGAAAAATAGAAGAGCTCTATTAGCTTGCTGTTCTGAAACTGTGAACCACTTCACTTCAGGTAGAGTTCGATATATGTANTCAGATCTACTCGTGTTCATCACCTTCACCAAGGACACATTACTTTCCCAAAGTTGCTCCTAACTAGAGTCCAACTCTAATAGTTGACAAGAAAATGTAGGAAAACTTGATTCAAGAGGTCATGATTTCCAGGAAATGAGGGTGACATGGTAGAAAAATAGAAGAGCTCTATTAGCTTGCTGTTCTGAAACTGTGAACCACTTCACTTCAGGTAGAGTTCGATATATGTACATCGAAAAGGAGGGGGTGGCTACTACTCAGCTCACACAACATTCGAACAATGTATTCTATAGTGCAGACCCTGCAACAGAAGCCTGGGATACGCAGGTTAAAGAAACATGGAAATAAAAGCTCATTCCACTCAGGGTCTTGCAAGGGCAGGACTCTGGGGCCTCAGGCACTGGGCAGCCAGGAGCCTTTCTGGATAGAGGGGAGGCTTGAAGAATGTACACAGTGAAGACATGAGTCTGGCCAGGGGCCTGGCACAACTTATATCTGTGCAGGGGAATAAGCAGATGTGCTGGTCTCTGGCCCCTGCTATACACATTCTAAGATCCTGTACCTCTTCTTTGATAAGACTCATAACATTTGTGACTACCTGTTCCATGCCTGTGTAACAAGAACAACTAATTTAATGATGCAATGCCACCCTGCCCCTTATACATGTGGGGACCAGCACTAGAATACAAGAGGAGGTCACAGATCGTAAGTCTAAAGAGTTAGATGTTATCATTGAAATTTATAAACCTATAATAGATCAGTTCTATTCTAATTAAAATACTTCATGGCATGGAACATGAAGTTCCAATATAAATTCTGGGATGACTTGGAGGTTCAGGCTGGAATGTGGCAGCTCAGAAACTGTGGGCCCAGGCCTGAGTCTCTGGCCAGTCCTCTTTTCTTCTCACTCGCAGCTGGATTCTACCTCTGGAAGGAACATCTTACATTTGTCAGTGGGCACTACAGTCAATACTCCAAAGCTCAATTCACAAATCGGCCACCCTGGTACACTCATCAGATTTAGGGTGTATATGGAGTCAGTGCAAATACTGATCACAGGTCAGACTCAGAGAAGAGGCTCCTATAAGTTATTGAAGCTGGTTCAGGGCTCTTGCTGCTGCTGTTAAGTCACTTNTATAGCAGTTCTGTCTGGGTGGGGAAGAGGAAGGAATTTAGATAGAAGGGAAGGGATATTTATTTGAAACACTTCTTTGCATGTTGTCTTTATTTGCTTGTGATTTTTAAAATTATTAAATCTGAATAACTTGTCATATTCAGAAACATAAATAGTATTCTAGAATTCCAGCTGCACTGCTTGCCAGCTGTGTCCCAGCAGGTGACTTAACATCTCTTATGTTTCCGTTTCCTTATCTGTGAAAACGGGTAATAACAGTACCTAGTTCATGAGATTGTTGTGAAGTTAAGCATGTTTATGTGTGTTTGCTATTACTATATACTGTGTGTTTTTATTCTTTTGAAGCATTTTAAAATTAGAGTACAAGAAAAGAATTTTGAAGATGTCTTAGAATTTGTTACAATGGTATTTGACAAAAATGAACTGTAAGAAGCTTCTTTGTGGTAGTCACGTGATGACTTTTTCCTTCATGTGAAAAAGTTTTGTTGCAGCTGCTAGCACAAATAAACTTAATGAAAAATGTTGAACTTAAAATTCTTAAAAGAGTCCAACTATTTATTTCATTAATGTGAATGTAACTGTTAATGCATAAATTTAATGCTAATCTTATTTCCATCTTTCTTTTTCTAATGAGATGTCAGCATTGGAAATTACTCACAGAATGTACTCACTCAGCCAGTTGACGCCAGCATTTCTTCCTTGAGACAATTTGAACCCCTTTGCCAATTTCATCAGACAGACTCGTTTAATAATGAAATAGAATTTCAAGATCTGACAGAAAGCTTGTCTTACACAGAGGAGCCAGAATTACAGCATTATGTATGTGATTATGCAGAAGACGCCAATATACAGGAAGGCTCATTTAAAGAAGAAAACCCGATGGGAATTAGCACTTTCACACATACAGATCAATTTGCTCTTGAGTGTGTCAGACAGCCTTCTAGAAGCCCACCTGTAATCCACTGCAGTGAAGAGACACTGAAATTCATGGAAATGCCACTGGCTAATAGTACTGCCATGGAATCTGCCCTCAATCCTAGTCAATCTCAAGACTTCTTGTGTGAGGAAGAAGTACACAGTGATGTTGAACAACCATTTTATAAAGACGATAACCTGCTTGATGTGAGAGCTAATTATGAAACAGAGGAGGTAAGATGTTTAATAATTAGTCCATAGAGTATTAAAGGAAGTGTTTTTAAAAAAACAAAAAAATGACTGCTTATAGCCTGAGGCTTTTGGAAGTGGTCCTAAATCATCAGCATGAGGGACGTTGCTTCGCTGGGGGAACTGCCTTCTGAGATGTTCCTCAATTTAGAAACAATCCTTTCTAATGAAGTAAAATCCATACTTGGAGATTATCTCTACCACATGATAATTTCTTTGAGGGTCAGGGTGCTGTCTTACTCATCCTTTTATGTACCCCAACTTCTACATAATGCCTTGAGTATATCAGTGCTGAGCTTTTATGGCCTCCCCTGGTGGCTCAGACAATAAAGAATCTGCCTGCAATGCAGGAGACCCAGGTTCAATCCCCAGGTTGGGAAGATTCCCTGGAGCAGGAAATGGCTACCCACTCCAGTATTCTTGCCTGGAGAATCCCATGAACAGAGGAGCCTGGTGGGCTACAGTCTGTGAGGCAGCAAAAGAGCTGGACACAACTGAGGGACTAACACATTCCCTTTCAAGTTTTTATACTTAATGAATCATATTGATTGGGACTCAGAAGTTTACAGTAAGGAAAAGGTTAAGAGGAAGAAATGCAGAGATGTTAATTAAATTATTTGACAAGAAAAGCTCATGATTTTTCTATTATGTGGAATTTCTGCTGATCAGCAAAAAATATTTTTCTACCAAAGTGAAAACATGAATTTGTCTTTGAATTGTTAATTCCTGAGTATGTAGTATCATTAGAGCACTGAAGATGCCAACAGTATAAAGTCTATATAGTCTCTCAATTAAAAAAAAAAAAAAAAGAATTGATATGGGCAAGTAGATAATCCAAAGATAGCATAAAGAATACCTTTTCACTGTGAGTTTGGTGAGAAAAGCTATGGCTGTTATATTTCATTTACAAGTAAAGTCGGGATTTTTTGTTCATTTTATTTGAAAGCAGCATTTAAAAGACAAGTCTACTTACCTGTCTTGAGTTCTGGAAAATAACATTTTAAAAAGCTGCTGAATTAGGATTTCTTAAGATTGTAACTATTTCCATTGCATCTAGCCCTTCAGTCAGTCAGTAAATACTTTGAAGCATCTGTCGTGTCTGAAGCCCTGTGCTATGTGTTGGTTATAGAATGGTTGACAAAACCAGAAACAAAAAGATGTGGGCTCTGTCCTCATGACAAGAACACTCATAGAGGAGACAGACATTAATCAAATAATCACACTAGTAAATATGAATTTTCAACTATGGTAAGTGCTGTAAATAAAAGTTACATATAAAGTGTATATGTTATAAAATTACATGTAAACTTGCAGCTGTGGTAAGCACTATAAATTAAGATGGGAGTCTTCCTGTCCCTGGTCAGGGAGTTTGGGTAAGACTTCCCTGAAGTGTAGTGGTGACTGAGCTCAGCTCTGCAGGATGAGTGGGGGTAGTTAGGTGGTAGGCGTGGGGGAGCTTTCCACACAGAAGTATTGATAGCAACTAGCGTGAAAACCTTGTGGCTGCAGGGAGTATGGTCCCTTCCTTCGTGGATCTGAAGGCAGCTTAGTGTTGCTGGGTTGGAGGGACGTTGTAGAGGATGGAAAGGTAGCATGGGTTAGATATCAAGATCAGTATCAGGACCTTACAGGCCTCAGTAAGGGTAGTTGTCTTTATCCCAGAATGATGAAGAACCACTATAATATAAGGGTCCAATATCCCTAAATTCTATTTGGAAAGTTATTCAGCCCATCCCTTTAGAGATCTTTTGCTAGCTTATTCTGTCATATTCATTTTAGTGTTTCCTACAACTTCCCAGGGCTTCCCTGGTGGTTCAGATGGTAATGTGTCTGCCTGCAATGCAGGAGACCTGGGTTTGATGCCTGGGTCAGGAAGATCCCCTGGAGAAGGAAATGGCAACCCATTCCAGTAATCTTGCCTGGAAAATTCCATGGATGGAGGAACCTGGTAGGCTACAATCCATAGGGTCTCAAAGAATTGGACAAAACTGAGTGACTTCACCTTCACTTTCCTACAACTTACTGTTGTTGTTGTTTTTAACCCCTTCTCCCAAATCTGTATTGTGAGCAGAAAGTCAGTCATGAGATACGTTCATCATATTTTCTGATGTTTACATCAGAAGTCATAGCATTATGAGATAATGGTTTGATGAGGAATCAAAAGGTCTTTATTCAAAAGGGGGCTCACCATATATGATAAACCCACAGCAAACATTATTCTCAATGGTGAAAAAGTGAAAGCATTTCCCCTAAAGTCAGGAACAAGACAAAGGTGCCCACTCACCACTGCTATTCAGCATAGTTGTGGAAGTTTCAGCCACAGCAATCAGAGAAGAGAAAGAAATAAAA
>SJYW01018963.1:122759-161113 GCA_006410735.1 Raphicerus campestris | reverse complement strand
ACCCTATATACGAGACAGCAAAAAAGACAGATGTAAAGAACAGTCTTTTGGACTCTGTGGGAGAAGGCAAGGGTGGGATGACTTGAGAGGGTAGCGTTGAAACGTGTATATTATTTGTGAAGTGGATCGCTGGTCCAGGTTCAATGCATGAGACAGGGTACTCAGGCCTGGTGCACTGGGATGACTCTGGAGGGTGGGAGGGGGATTCTGAATGGGAAACGTGCGCCCGTGGCTGATTCATGTGAGTATTTGGCAAAAACCACTACAATATTGTAAAGTAGTTAGCCTCCAATTAAATTATTATTTTTGTAAAGCCTTTAGAGAAGAAAAAAAAAAAGGCTCACAAGAGAGGGTTGTCAGCATCATGGTAGATTGAGATACTCTTTCTTTCTCTGCTCTTCAGTCTACAACTAGTAAAACATCCACAGCTCAACAGATGTGGCTCTCCCTAACACACCAGGATGCTGGAGAATTCCACACGTCCATACATCTAAAGGAGGGTGGACTGGAGCACACAGAGGAGGCCACACTGGGCAACTGTGGAGGTTGTGCCTGCGATCCTTGTCTCTCCAGGGTGGCAGCTGAGCCCACAGCCTCAAAGAACCCAGCACCAGGAGGAGAGGCAGCACCCATGACCTGGCCACTAGCCAACCGTGGGTGACCAGCAGCAGTGGAAGTGGGGCCTGCGACCATCTCTCCAGCTCCAGAGGCACCCATAACTCCCCCCATCAATCCAGGCCACACTGCAGCACCCGGGAGGGAATCTGATGACACCCGACTCCTCCCAGCTCCCCCCTCCCTGCATGCGGTGGAGCCTGTGACTCAGGAGATTTTGGACCAGGCAGAAGAAGAACCCCAGAGCCCAGGCGGAGACATCAACAGCAGCAAGGCACAGCCACCCTAGAGGTACAAGCAGTGACAACAGGGTGCCTGTCAGAGCCATGAGGGCGGGCAGTGCCAGCTGCCAAAGGTAACCAGAGCCAGCGCAGGAAAGAGAAACCAAAGACTTAAGCTATAGATGCCACCTCCTGGCAAACAAAAGAAAGGCCTCTAATTTCTAACCCATTGAGTCATTAGAATCAAGAAAAATCAAAGCATCTTCACCTAAAGAAGGAGGGTTTTTTGCTACTTCAGATTCATTGTACCAAGAACAACTAAGGCACCAAGGGCTAGCCGCAGTAACACTACCGCAAAAAGAAAATGGCGGTTCCCCAGAAACTAGACGCAACATCCACGGAATACTGAGATCTCGCTGACAGGACATTCAACATAGCTGTCATAAAGAAACTCAAGGAGCTACAAGAAAGCTGGGAAAGGCAACTCAATGAGCTAAGGAATCAAATTTATTAACGGAAGGAACATTTTACCAAAATGTTGAAACTCCAAAAAAAGAACCAAAAAATTCTGGAGCTGAAAGACTCAGTAATTAACAAGATGAAGGGATTAGAAAGCCTTGGAAATAGAGCAGACTATTTGGAAGAGAGGATTAACAAGCTTAAGGATAGAAATCTAATAGAAGTGATACAGGTAGAAGAGGAAAGAGAATCTTTAAAAGTGAGGAAATTCTGTGAGAGCTGCACAACTCTTTTAGGAAGGATAACGTAGGGTAATGGGAAATCCCAGAGGGAGAGACAAGAGAGAGAGATAGGAGAAGGGAGCAGAGAGTTTACTTAATTAATAGCTAAGGGACTTCCCTGGTGGTCCAGTGGTTAAGACCTCACCCTTCCAGTGCAGGGGGCATGGGTTTGATCCCTAGGCAGGGTACTAAGATGGCATATGTCACAGTTCAGTCACTCAGTCATGTCCGACTCTTTGCGACCTTATGAATCGCAGCACGCCAGGCCTCCCTGTTCATCACCAACTCCCACATGTCACAGTTCAGTTCAGTCGCTCAGTCGTGTCCAACTCTTTGCGACATGTCACAAGGGATGGCCAAAAAATAAATAGAAATAAGGATTACTAAAACCAAGAACATAATCAGGGATGTAAAAAGATTAAGGTGTTTTTTTTTTTTTTAATAGCAAACCTAAGAAGAAAACTGTATATACAAATCTATGAAGCTAAGAAATTGCAAGTATATCTTCTCTAAGACATGTGGTATTAAAACTGTCAAAAGTCAATGACAGGTGTTAAATACAATGTGATACTATGGACTGGATATTGGAACAGAAAAAGGACTTTAATGGGAAAACTAGTAAAATCTGGAGTTTAGTTAATAGCAGCGCATTTGTACTGTTTTAGCAAATGTGCCATGGTATATAAGACATTAACATTCAGGGGCCCTGGTTGAGAAATATAGAGAACTCTATGCTTATAACATTTTCATAAATCTAAAATTATTCCAGAATAAAAGTTTTATTAAAAATAAAAAATTTTAAAAAGGGAGAAAAGGATGGTTATCTATAAAGGAAAATCCCCATTAGGCTATCAGCAGATTTTTCAGCTGTAACTATAGGCCAAGAGGGAATGGAACAAAATTCTCAAAATAGTGAAAGATAAAAACTGTCAGCCAAAAATACTTTATCCAGAAAAGTTATCATTCATATATGAAGGAGAAATAAAGACTTTCTCAGACAGACAAAAGCTGAAGGAGTTCATTACACTAGACCTGGCTTGCAAGAGATGTTGAAATGAGCTCTTAGGCCCAAAATAAAAATGCAGAATACACAAAACTTTGAGTAAGGTGATAAATAGAGTCAGAAAATTGCAACTTTATGTCAAAATAGATTATTAACACTGTATTATACCATACATGTCAAGGGGAAAAAGAGCAGGAAAAGTATAACTACTTCAAATTGGTAATAAATTTACAACACTAAAGGATAATTTGAGACAGCAAAGACAAAAGAGGAAGAGGAAAAGGACAGAGCCTGTATAGGCACGTGAAGATCAGAGGCTATCAGCAGAGAAAAAGGACTATTTTATCTATAAGATGTTTTATACAAACCTTGTGAGAACCACAAAATAAAGATCGAGAGCAAAGATATGAAACACAAAAAGAGAAACATCATAGAAAGCCACCAAACCAGGGCAGCAGACAGAAACACACAAAAAAGAAACAGTGGAGATACAGAGCAATCAGAAAATCAGAGATAAAGCCAAGGACTCATCTGTCAAGAATCATCCTAAATGAACATGATTTAATTCATCAATCAAAAGGCAGGTTGGCCGGGGCTTCCTGGGTGGTGCACTGGTTGAAAATTCACCTGCCATTGCAGTGGACATGGTTTCGATTCCTGCTCCAGGAAGATTCCACATGCCTCAGAGCAACTAACCCATGTACCACAGCTGTGGAGCAGGCGCCTTAGAGCCCATGGACCTCAGTGAGAGAAGTCGCTGCAATAAGAAGCACAGATCAACAGAGAGAAACTAGAGAAAGCTTGCATGGAGCAAATAAGGCTCAGCACACTCAAAAATAAAAAGTGTGAGTGAACGTCGCTCAAGTCGTGTCCAACTCTGTGTCCTACAGGCCATGGAAATCTCCAGGACAGAATACTGGAATGGGCAGTCTGTCCACCCTCCAGGGGATCTTCCCAACGCAGGGATTGAACCCAGGTCTCCCACATCACAGGCAGATTCTGTACCCGCTGAGCCACCAGGGAAGCCTAAGAAGACTGGAGTGGGTAGCCTCTCCCTTCTCCAGAGGATCTTCCCCACCCAGAAATCCAACCAGGGTCTCCTGCATTGCAGGCCGATCCTTTACCAACTGAGCTATGAGGGAAGCCCTCAAACCTCATACCTCAACAAAGAGTAGCCCCTGCTCTCCAAAACTAGAGAAATCTTGCGTGGAGCAAATAAGACTCAGCACAGTCAAAAATAAATAAATAAATCTTAAAAAAAAGAGTGATTGGATGGATTAAAAAGCAAGACCTCCCTGCCCCCAAAAGAGATACATTAAAAACAAGATCCAACTGTCTACTCCCTCCAGTAAACTCACTTTAGCTTTAAAGATAAACGTAAACTCAAAATGAAAGGGTGGAAGATGATGTCCAAAGCAAATGGTAGCTAGAAGAAATTGAATGTAGCTATATTTGTATCTGACAAAATAGACTCCAAACTCCAAACCAAAAAAGGTAACAAGAGATAAAGATGGACATATAAAAACAATAAATTTATCATGCTGCTAAGTCGCTTCAGTTGTGTCTGACTCTGTGCAACCCCATAGATGGCAGTTCACCAGGCTCCCCCGTCCCTGGGATTCTCCAGGCAAAAAACTGGAGTGGGTTGCCATTTCATTCTCCAGTGCATGAAAGTGAAAAGTGAAAGTGTAAGTTGCTCAGTTGTGTCTGACTTTTAGCAACCCCATGGACTGCAGCCTACCAGGCTCCTCCATCCATGGGATTTTCCAGGCAAGAGTACTGGAGTGGGGTGCCATCACTTTCTCTGAAATTTATCATAGGCAGTATAATTAGTGACTGGCCTTAGCAATACCTTTGGGTGTATATCCTCAGGCAAGGAAAACAAAAGCAAAAATAAATGGGACCTCATCAAACTGAAAAGGTTTTGCGCAGCGAAGGAAACTAGCTACAAAATACAAAGACAACCGGCCAACTGGGAAAAGATGTTTGCAAACCACGTAACCAAAAAGGGGCTAGTATCCAGAATATATACAGAATTCATACAACTCAATAACAACAAAAAATCTAATTAAAAAATTAGCAGAGGAGCTGAATAGACACCAAAGAAGACATACAGGTGGCCAACAGGCACATGAAAAGGTGGTCAACATTGCTGATTGTTAGAGAAATGCAAATCAAAACCCCAGTGAGTTTATCACCTCCTACTGGTCAGAATGGCTCTCATCAAAAAGTCTACAAACAGTGAATGTTGGAGAGGGTGTGGAGCAAAAGGAATGTTCCTATACTGTTGGTGGGAATGTAAATCGGTGTAGCTACTATGGAGTACACTATGGAGATTCCTCAAAAAATAATACATATGATCCAGCTATTCTACTTCTGGGTATTTATCCCCCAAATACAAAAACACTGATTTGAAAAAATATATGCACCCCTATGTTCGTCATAGCATTATTTACAATAACCAAGATGTGCAAACCACCTAAGTGCCTGCTATTGCTGATAAGTTGCTTCAGTCCTGCCCGACTCTGTGCGACCCCATAGATGGCAGCCCACCAGGCTCCCCCATCCCTGGGATTCTCCAGGCAAGAACATTGGAGTGGGTTGCCATTTCCTTCTCCAATGCATGAAAGTGAAAAGTGAAAGTGAAGGCACTCAGTCGTGTCCGACTCTTACGCAACCCCATGGACTGCAGCCCACCAGGTCCTCCATCCATGGGATCTTACAGGCAAGAGTACTGGAGTGGGGTGGGGTGGGGTGCCATTGCTTTCTCTGACCTAAGTGCCTATCAATGGATAAATGGATAAAGAAGATATTTCATATATTTACAATAGAATACTACTCAGTCATAAAGATGAAATTTTGCTATTTGTGGCAACATGGATGGGTGGATCATGAGGGTATTATGCTAAGTAAAATAAGTCAGATGGGGAGAAACAAATATGATTTCATTCATATATGGGATACAAAAAAACCCAAGCAAATAAAAACCAAAAAATAAATGAACAAAAAAGTGAAATGAGTAAAATGGGTCAACTGTATGGTGATAAATGGAAACTAAATGTTTGGTGGTGAGTATGCTATAGTGTAAACAGAAGTAGAAGTGTACACATGAAGCTTACATAATGTTAAAAACCAACATTACCTCAAAAATAATTTTTTTTAATGTCTTTGCAGATTTAGGGTAATGAATAACTTTGTTTTAATTCATTTGAAGTCAAAGGAAATATCTTGTATGTATCCAGAACAATTTGTGTCATAGAAGATGGTGAGAGTATCAACATTTAATTTTTTTTGTAAAAGTATAATACATATACCATACTGCTCTGCTGCTAAGTGCAGTGCATAACATTCAGCAATTAATACTTAAGTATTTTTGTTAATTAGATATTAGTGTTGAACATACACATCCTCCCTGTTATTTCAGAGCTGAGAAAACCAAATTTAGGGATCCAGGGTTCAAGGGCAGCTCTCTTTGACCTCAAAGCTCATGATCTTTCTACTATTTCAGACTTATTTTATTTACTCTAATTTACAGATTGCAGGTTCTTCCAAAGGAGTACAGAATTCTATGGATATTCCTGAGATGTCAGTCAGGCACCAAAAGGAAGTCCTAGAAAAAGGCAGGTGGAGTCCGCAGATGGTCTCAACTTGGGCTCCTACAGGCATTTGTTGGAGCGGTGGAGCGTCTCAGGAGGCCTGCGTGATGCCTGACTCAGAGCAGAGCTTGGAAAGCTTACAACCTCTGGAACAGGACATGGCTTTAAATGAAGTCGTACGGAAATTAAAATGTACTAACAAAGAAAAGGAAACTCGGATCCAAGACCTAGAGTGTCAGAACACGTACTTAGAGAAGAAGGTTGAAGAACTACAGATGAATACGACTGAACAGCACGTGTTTGTGGACATCATCAATAAGCTAAAGGAGAAAGTCGAAGAGTTAATTGAGGAAAAGTACAGACTAAAGCTAGAGAAGAGTGATACAGAGAAGACACTGCAGAGTTTGCATGAGATTTTAGTTACCACCCAAAACCACCTTCAGGAATGCAGGAGTGAAAAGGAAACCTTACAGGTAGAGTTTAAGAAACTCAAGGGCAATTATGTTAGTCTGCAGGAAAGGTACATGACTCAGTGCATGGAGATGGACAGCGCCTTGAGCAAGAAAGAAGAAGAGATAGAAAGACTGCAGCAGCTCAAAGGAGAGCTGGAAAAGGCCACCAGGGCCGCTCTGGACTCGTTGAAAAGGGAGAGAGAGACCGGAGAGCAAGAGTTCCTGTCTTTACGGGAGGAATTTCAGAAACGTGAAAGGAAACACCTGGGTGAAAGAGAGAATCTGAAATCTAAACTCGAGAAATTGGTCGCTCAAGTTCAGAAGGTGAAATTCCTATCCAACAGTGAAAAGGCTAAGAATGCCGAACTCCAGCAGCAGATCGACGAAGTGGAACACGAAAACACAAAACGCCAGCAGCAGGTTGCAAGGAGTGAGGAGCAAAACCGCGTCCCTAAATGTGAGATAGCTCGACTCAGAGAGATCTTAGAGGATGTAGTAGAGTCAGATGTGGCCAAGGTATTATCACACATTCAGAATCTCAGGAGAATTTCAGGAGTTTCTAATAGTCTGCTGAGGCGTACTTGGGCGTGGCCCATACCCTAGTTTGTTGGCAGAGAGAATTAACAACCAAAAAGAGAAACAATGGAGAAGGTGCCACAGGTTTGGATGAGTTTCTTTGGGTCTCAGATACATTAAAGAACAGCCATTCCTGGCCTCTTGCGATTATACTGGTAGAGTTGCAAATGAATGTGGGAATTTTGTGGGTAACTACGAGCCTGGTGAGCTGCAGTCCGTAGTGTCGCAAAAAGTCAGACACGACTGAAGCGAGTTAGCCCACATGCAGGCAGGCATAAGTGACCGATCATCCGAAGCTTCCTCTGAGAAAAGATTTTCTGAGTGGGGATCTCAGCCTTTTCATGCCATGTCTGCCTGTTCAGCAGTAAACTAGATAGTATAGCTGCACGTTTGGTTTACAAGGCAAAAGCACACAGTAATTTTGTAAAGTTACAAACATTTTTACTGAGATGGCGTAGTCCACTAGTTTTAGGTGTACAGCATAAAGATTCAATATTTGTATGTATTGCACAATGATCACCAAATATATCTACTTAACAATCGTTAAGAACATGAGAGCCTCGTATCAATGTGTTTGGAGAACTTGTATTTTGTATTTGCCGTTCAGGTGGCTTTTTTGGCAGACAACTGGAAGCCTGTCTTGGTAGTGATAATCCTCACAAGCCAGAGCACATCTGCTCTATTCCAGTTTTGTAGGCCTGCCTTAAAATATCTGTAGTGCAACCTTATTAACTCTATTAGAAGGCTAATCTGAGTCAGGGAAATGTATACGTTTATTTTTATATTTGTCATAATAACTTAAACTGAGCTGATTTGTTGCTCAAAGATGTCCCTAGAAGACTTTCTTTTGTGAATCTCTGATCAGTATTAAGTATTGTTTGCAAGACAAGGATCCTATTATTTTTAATGGCTCTTAGAAAAATACTGTTCTCATGGGACTGAAAATTCTCTCTGTCATCTTTTCTCCAGAAAGGAAGGATTATCTAAGCCAGTGTGGTTCTCAAACTTTAGCATTCCTCAGCCTCAGCTATGAAAATGTAGATTGCAGGGACCACCCCAGAGTCTTTGATTCAGCAGGTGTGAGGTGGGGCCTGGGGATTTGCATCTCCGGGAAGATCTTGGGGTCTCACTGATGCTCCTGGCCCCAGGGTCATGCTTTGAGAACTACTAACCTAAGCAGCTCGGGAAGATCCCCTGGAGAAGGGCATGGCAACCCACTCCACTCTTCTTGTCTGAAGAATCCCATGGACAGAGGAGCCTGGAGAGCGACAGTCCATGGGGTCAAAAAGAATCGAAACACGGCTGAGCGACTAACACTTTCATTTTCACTTTCAGCCTAAGCAAAGATGACCTTCAGTTTGGCTGTTAACCAAACCATGACAAATTTTGAATCAGTAAACACTGAGTAAATCAGTGTAACTGTGCAGCAGCTTATCCACTATACAAGGTTTTTCTTGAGCTTTCTTTTTTTAAAGGCAGCTTTTGCTGTATCATGACTAATCGGTTTTTGTTTTGTTTTTTTTTACTTCTAGTTTTGCTTTTCATTAATCTTTAGGTCCATTTTCTCGATGTGTGTTCTGGGAGCATCTTTGATGTTGAAGCATTTTCATGGTAATATGAAGACATCATTGCCTTTTTCACTCTCATTCTTTCCCAAGTGTACAGTGGAGTTTTGCAGTGAAGCCGTGTAATGTGTGACGATGTAATTGCTTTCATGGTTGATGGAATGTGGAAAGCACAGTGGAGAGTCCTGCTGTCTTCTATTAAGCCAGCATTAAAACTCTTTGCAGAAAGTTCATTTGTCACTAATTTTCATTTTGACAAATGTGGTAATTTTGTATTGTCGCTTATACTAACATAATAGATTTATTGTTGTTTAAATGAATTAGTAAATAAATATTTTGAATGTTCTCAGTTGTAATTTCTAATACAATGAATATTGATAAATATAAAATAGATTCTAACACAAATATTTATCAATGTAGATATAGTATTTCTAATACAATAAATATTGATTGTTATTTAAATGAATTTGTAAACCAATATTTTTGATGTTCACAGCTGTGATTTCTAATACAATAAATATTGACAGATACAGCCTAGCAAACAAAAGCTTTGGGATAGCCTCAATACTTTTTAAGAATATGAAAGCATCCTGAAAATCAAAAAGTTTGAGAACCACTACTTTGAGTTTTTAAGAGTGGTATTTTATTCAGCATTTTACCTAAAAAGTAATCCAGATTCTTTGTCTTTATTGTGACAAGTGTGAATTGTGTATATGTAGGATAAAAAGATGACACATTCTAATTTGTTCCTGAATCACTCACCTTGTGAAGAAGGGAGCGCAAACCCTCCAGACATGAAAAGAACTTCACAGCCAACATTCAGAATTCTCAGTCTTCTGGCTCTGATGGTAGAACTTCTCCCACATCAGATAATTATACAAAAATCGTATTTTTATTAGAAATATCAAGGTTGGACAATCAAGTTATGAAAGAAAAATTATGGAAGGAATGAGACAGATGGATAGGGAAGCCTGACGTGCTGCAGCCCATGGGGATGCAGAGTCGGACACGACTGAGCGACTGAACTGACTGATACAGATGCTTAAACCAACCAATCAGCCCTTCCTTTTTCCCACTGGTTCATTCTGTCTTCATCACTTAATTCCCACAAATCAATAGTAAGATAACATAGTAGGACTGAAAAAAGTAAGAACTTCAGGCAAAACCCATTCCTCAGTGCTTTCCACATGTTAGGAAAACTCCCTCCGTGCAGTAGTCCTGGGCTCCGGGCTGGCTGCTCCTAGTGATGAGTTCACATGGGTGGGCTGTTTACTATGATCTAAAGTGCAGCTTTGGGGCAGGGTGGGCAGTGTGGAGCTGTGTACACGGGAAGAATGAGAAGTGAAGTTAGTGTCCAGTGAGTTCCAGACATGGCCTCTCCACCTCTTGGCTGTGTGATCTGGCCAAGGAAATTTCCCTTCTCAGCCTTAGCTGAAGTGGTATTCGCGGCTGCCCTGGGAAGTGACAAACCCTACATTTTAACGAGAGCACATTTGAAGGGCGTGATGTTTGGAACAGCTTCTCAAATTATTGAACTCTCTTTCTTCCTCTTCCCTCTGATTATTGTACATTTCTTTGAGCTTACGTACACTCCTCTGAGCCAAAATTTGGTAATGTGGGTCTGCTGTGTTCCTGATCTGACACAACCTTTATTCCTATTTTCTTTCAGCTGAAATTTGTTGAATGCCAGCATTTATTGAAGGCTGGAAACCAAGCTAAGTAATTCTAGCAGAGATCACAAATTGAGATCACAGCCCAAAGACAGTATCCACCTGAAGTTTTGTCTTTATAATGTTTGAATTTGAATGTCACCAATGGTTCTTGCTGGAACATTTTCCATCACCCCTGGGCCTTCAGACTTCTGCTTTCTCACCATATTTGCTTGATTTTCTCTTGTCTCAGTGGATGCTGCTGTTCTTTCTCAGTCTTATTTGCTGGCTGCTTCTTCTCTCCCAGACCCCTCAGTGATGGAGTGAGCCATCCATCAGCCCTCTGCTTAGTGATCTCATTCTAGGCCAAACAAATACCTGTTTGCTCAAGGGTTCAAGATCAGAGACTCGATATGTGATATGCCCTTGCTAATACAGGGTAAGCCTTTAATAGGCACTGAACAAATATTGGCTGGCTGCCCACCCTGTCCTAGGAGGCATTTAAATTGACCCTGCTTTTCATGGGTTATCTTATTCAACTCTTACACTATTAAAAAATATATATATATATTATCAGGCGCTTTTTTTTTAACATGGAAAAACAAACAGGCTTAGAATAGTTGAGTTTCTTGTTCAAAGTCTCACATAAGTTAAGTGGCAGAATGAATTTCCATTCCGTTTCAGAGCTGCAGTAATGCTTTCTGCTGTGCTCAGTCGATAAGTCATGTCTGACTCTGCGACCCCATGGACTGAAGCCCACCAGGCTCCTCTGCCCATGGGATTTCCCAGGCAAGAATACTGGAGTGGGCCACCGTTTATTTCCCCAGGGGATCTTCCCAGCACAAAGACGGAACCCATATCTCCTGCATTGGCAGGCAGATTCTTTACCACTGAGCCACCAGGGAAGCTCTAAGTGGCAGAACTCAGATCCAAACCCAGGTGGTCTGACTCTAATGCATGCACTTTTAACCCTTAGGTTACAAGGGTCTTCACTGTACAAGTATCTTCATTCTGGAGGCCTCTGAAATGTCTAGAGTTTCAATATTATTAAAGATGTCTGATTGTTCTGGTGTCAGGTGTAACAATTAGTCTAAAATTTGGATTTGTAAACTGACTAGGCTAAGAGGAGATGAATCTATGAGTGTGTAGTCATGTATAGTTATTATCAATGTGTATTAACTTCCAGCAATTATCTAAATTTGTCCCANCGATGTAATTGCTTTCATGGTTGATGGAATGTGGAAAGCACAGTGGAGAGTCCTGCTGTCTTCTATTAAGCCAGCATTAAAACTCTTTGCAGAAAGTTCATTTGTCACTAATTTTCATTTTGACAAATGTGGTAATTTTGTATTGTCGCTTATACTAACATAATAGATTTATTGTTGTTTAAATGAATTAGTAAATAAATATTTTGAATGTTCTCAGTTGTAATTTCTAATACAATGAATATTGATAAATATAAAATAGATTCTAACACAAATATTTATCAATGTAGATATAGTATTTCTAATACAATAAATATTGATTGTTATTTAAATGAATTTGTAAACCAATATTTTTGATGTTCACAGCTGTGATTTCTAATACAATAAATATTGACAGATACAGCCTAGCAAACAAAAGCTTTGGGATAGCCTCAATACTTTTTAAGAATATGAAAGCATCCTGAAAATCAAAAAGTTTGAGAACCACTACTTTGAGTTTTTAAGAGTGGTATTTTATTCAGCATTTTACCTAAAAAGTAATCCAGATTCTTTGTCTTTATTGTGACAAGTCTGAATTGTGTATATGTAGGATAAAAAGATGACACATTCTAATTTGTTCCTGAATCACTCACCTTGTGAAGAAGGGAGCGCAAACCCTCCAGACATGAAAAGAACTTCACAGCCAACATTCAGAATTCTCAGTCTTCTGGCTCTGATGGTAGAACTTCTCCCACATCAGATAATTATACAAAAATCGTATTTTTATTAGAAATATCAAGGTTGGACAATCAAGTTATGAAAGAAAAATTATGGAAGGAATGAGACAGATGGACAGGGAAGCCTGACGTGCTGCAGCCCATGGGGATGCAGAGTCGGACACGACTGAGCGACTGAACTGACTGATACAGATGCTTAAACCAACCAATCAGCCCTTCCTTTTTCCCACTGGTTCATTCTGTCTTCATCACTTAATTCCCACAAATCAATAGTAAGATAACATAGTAGGACTGAAAAAAGTAAGAACTTCAGGCAAAACCCATTCCTCAGTGCTTTCCACATGTTAGGAAAACTCCCTCCGTGCAGTAGTCCTGGGCTCCGGGCTGGCTGCTCCTAGTGATGAGTTCACATGGGTGGGCTGTTTACTATGATCTAAAGTGCAGCTTTGGGGCAGGGTGGGCAGTGTGGAGCTGTGTACACGGGAAGAATGAGAAGTGAAGTTAGTGTCCAGTGAGTTCCAGACATGGCCTCTCCACCTCTTGGCTGTGTGATCTGGCCAAGGAAATTTCCCTTCTCAGCCTTAGCTGAAGTGGTATTCGCGGCTGCCCTGGGAAGTGACAAACCCTACATTTTAACGAGAGCACATTTGAAGGGCGTGATGTTTGGAACAGCTTCTCAAATTATTGAACTCTCTTTCTTCCTCTTCCCTCTGATTATTGTACATTTCTTTGAGCTTACGTACACTCCTCTGAGCCAAAATTTGGTAATGTGGGTCTGCTGTGTTCCTGATCTGACACAACCTTTATTCCTATTTTCTTTCAGCTGAAATTTGTTGAATGCCAGCATTTATTGAAGGCTGGAAACCAAGCTAAGTAATTCTAGCAGAGATCACAAATTGAGATCACAGCCCAAAGACAGTATCCACCTGAAGTTTTGTCTTTATAATGTTTGAATTTGAATGTCACCAATGGTTCTTGCTGGAACATTTTCCATCACCCCTGGGCCTTCAGACTTCTGCTTTCTCACCATATTTGCTTGATTTTCTCTTGTCTCAGTGGATGCTGCTGTTCTTTCTCAGTCTTATTTGCTGGCTGCTTCTTCTCTCCCAGACCCCTCAGTGATGGAGTGAGCCATCCATCAGCCCTCTGCTTAGTGATCTCATTCTAGGCCAAACAAATACCTGTTTGCTCAAGGGTTCAAGATCAGAGACTCGATATGTGATATGCCCTTGCTAATACAGGGTAAGCCTTTAATAGGCACTGAACAAATATTGGCTGGCTGCCCACCCTGTCCTAGGAGGCATTTAAATTGACCCTGCTTTTCATGGGTTATCTTATTCAACTCTTACACTATTAAAAAATATATATATATATTATCAGGCGCTTTTTTTTTAACATGGAAAAACAAACAGGCTTAGAATAGTTGAGTTTCTTGTTCAAAGTCTCACATAAGTTAAGTGGCAGAATGAATTTCCATTCCGTTTCAGAGCTGCAGTAATGCTTTCTGCTGTGCTCAGTCGATAAGTCATGTCTGACTCTGCGACCCCATGGACTGAAGCCCACCAGGCTCCTCTGCCCATGGGATTTCCCAGGCAAGAATACTGGAGTGGGCCACCGTTTATTTCCCCAGGGGATCTTCCCAGCACAAAGACGGAACCCATATCTCCTGCATTGGCAGGCAGATTCTTTACCACTGAGCCACCAGGGAAGCTCTAAGTGGCAGAACTCAGATCCAAACCCAGGTGGTCTGACTCTAATGCATGCACTTTTAACCCTTAGGTTACAAGGGTCTTCACTGTACAAGTATCTTCATTCTGGAGGCCTCTGAAATGTCTAGAGTTTCAATATTATTAAAGATGTCTGATTGTTCTGGTGTCAGGTGTAACAATTAGTCTAAAATTTGGATTTGTAAACTGACTAGGCTAAGAGGAGATGAATCTATGAGTGTGTAGTCATGTATAGTTATTATCAATGTGTATTAACTTCCTGCAATTATCTAAATTTGTCCCAGTTACAATTTATATGCAAATATGAGTCTAAATGGATTGTTTCCACATTAACCTGTTATTAGATGTCTTATGATGAGTAACTGAAGAATTGAGTTCAGTATTTTCCTTCCTTCTTTTGTTTGGCCTCTTCTTTTGCATGGGACATTTAATTTGTATTCTGCCCTTCATCCTTTTAATTTTACTGAAAACTTTTAAGTAGAGCTTCTCAAAACGTTACCCTTAGGACATCATCAATCCTGATGCTGAACATTTCAAAGAGAATGAGAAAGTTAGTGATATCATGCCACAAAAATTGAAGAGTTTTCATCTTAAAAAGAAAATTTTAGATAAAGAGGTATGTATTCTTCATTCTAAAAATTATATCATTTTTAGTGAAAAAGTAAAAAAAGGCTAGTGTAAAAGTATAAAGAGGCTCTTAAAACTTTGGATTTTAAAAAATAATTATTTCAGGGGACAAGATTAGCTTTACTTTGACTCTAAGGAGGCCTTTTGTTCAACACTTGACTTGTTTTATAACCTAAATATGTATTAGAAAATCCCACTCATCCACCCAAAACCTGGTATGAATATCTTTTCACTTTTAATGGTACCACTGATTCCTGAAGATAAGTATGTTTTGACATTCCTATTGGAGAAGGAAATGGCAGCCCACTCCAGTGTTCTTGCCTGGAGAATCCCAGGGACGGGTGAGCCTGGTGGGCTGCCGTCTATGGGGTCGCACAGAGTCAGACACGACAGAAGTGACTTAGCAGCAGCAGCAACAGCATAGGGCTTCCTTGATAGTGCATCTGGTAGAGAATCCGCCTGCCATGCAGGAAACCCCTGTTCCATTCCTGGGTCAGGAAGATTCCCTGGAGAAGGGATAGGCTACTTATTCCAGCATTCAGGGGCTTTCCTGGGCTCAGACAGTAAATAATCCACCTGCAATGCGGGAGACGTGGGTTTGATCCCTGGGTTTGGAAGATCCCCTGGAGCAGGACATTGCAACCCTTGAGTATTCTTGTCTAGAGAATCCCATGGACAGAGGAGCCTGGGGGTCGCAGAGTCAGACACTACTGAGCGACTAAGCACAGCACATAGTTATCACAAACTCGGTCACTTGGAACAGTGGATACATTGGAAACAGATTTTATTTCTCAAGTGAGACAAGTGAGGAGAAGGCCCTTGGGACTTCTTCACCCCGTCTTTTTGTGGTTAGTGGTGCAGAGGTGGAGAGAGAATTAGGAGAGCCAGTTAAGTGTTGCTGTTCAGCTGCACAGTCGTGTTTGACTCTTGGCGACTCCATGGACTCCAGCACGCCAGGCTTCCCTGTTCATCACCAAATCCTGCAGCTTGCTCAGACTCGAGTCCGTTGCATCAGTGATGCCATCCAACTATCTCATCCTATGTCGTCCCCTTCTCCTCCTGCCTTCGATCTTTCCCAGCATCAGGGTCTTTTCTAATGAGTCAGTTCTTTGCATCAGGTGGCCAAAATATTGGAGCTTCAGCTTCAGCCTCAGTTCTTCCAGTGAATATTCAGGAGTGATTTCCTTTAGGACTGACTGGTTTGATCTCTTTGCAGTCTGAGGGACTCCCAAGAGTCTTCTCCAGCACCATAGTTCAAAAACATCAATTCTTAAGTGCTCTTCCTTCTTTATGGCTTCCCTTGTAGCTCAATCGGTAAA
The DNA here is from genome assembly GCA_006410735.1 of Raphicerus campestris. NCBI lineage: Eukaryota > Metazoa > Chordata > Mammalia > Artiodactyla > Bovidae > Raphicerus > Raphicerus campestris. The sequence goes on along the minus strand of SJYW01018963.1, from coordinate 145,102 downwards.
GCATCTGCCTGCAGTGCAGGAGACCTGGGTTCAGTCCCTGGGTTGGGAAGATTCCCTGGAGAAGCATATGACAACCCACTCCAATATCCTTGCCTGGAAAATCCCATGGACAGAAGAGCCTGGTGGGCTGCAGTCCATGGGGTCTCAAAGAGTCGGGCACGACTGAGCGACTGACACTTCCAGCCTTTTTTATGATCCAATTCTCACATCCATACATGAATACTAGAAAAACCATAGCTTTGACTAGACGAAACTTTGTTGGCAAAATAATGTCTTTGCTTTTTAATACTCTGTCTAGGTTAGTAATAGTTTTTCTTCCCAAGGAGCAAGTGTCTTTCAATTTCACGGCTGCAGTCACCATCTGCAGTGATTTTGGAGTCCAAGAAAATAAAGTCTGTCACTGTTTCCATTGTTTCCCCATCTATTTGAAGTGATGGAGCCTGATGCCATGATCTTTGTTTTGTGAATGTTGAGTTTTAAGCCAGCTTTTTCACTCTCCTCTTGCACTTTCATCAAGAGGCTCTTTGGTTCCTCTTTGCTTTCTTCCATAAGGGTGGTGTCATCTGCATAGCTGAGGTTATTGATATTTCTCCTGGTAATCTTGATTACAGCTTGTGCTTCATCCAGCCCAGCATTTTGCTTGATGTACTCTGTATATGGGCTTCCCTGGTGGCTCTGATGGTAAAGCGTCTGCCTGCAGTGCGGGAGACCCGGGTTCGATTCCTGGGTCGGGAAGATCCCCTGGAGAAGGAAATGGCAATCCACTCCAGCACTCTTGCCTGGAAAATCTCTTCACTTCACTTCACTCTGTATATAAGTTAAATAAGCAGGGTGACAATATACAGCCTTGATGTACTCCTTTTCCTATTTGAAACCAGTCCATTGTTCCATGTCTGGTTCTAACTGTTGCTTTTTGACCCACATACAGGTTTTGCAGGAGNCTTCACTTCACTTCACTCTGTATATAAGTTAAATAAGCAGGGTGACAATATACAGCCTTGATGTACTCCTTTTCCTATTTGAAACCAGTCCATTGTTCCATGTCTGGTTCTAACTGTTGCTTTTTGACCCACATACAGGTTTTGCAGGAGACAGGTAAGGTGCTCTGGTGTTCTGGTCTCTTTAAGAATTTTCCACAGCTTGTTGTGATCCATGCAGTCAAAGGCTTTAACGTAGTCAATGGAGCAGAAGTAGATGCTTTTTTGGAATTCTCTTGCTTTTTCTANTTTCCATCACTCTCATTACCTCATTTTCGTAAAACAGTCAGCATTTTTGCATACATTTATGTGTTAGGGATAAACCATTTTTTTCAGTTGTCTGTGTGTGTTCAGCTCCAGTTTTCAGACTGTGTAATTAATAATTCGGTTTCTTATGTAAATAATTAGATGGGGTTTTATTATTTTTTAAAGAATAGGATTGAAGAGTAGAGTTCCATCTCTTTCTTGCAGTTTTGCTGCAGATACTCAAGGAACGAAGTTTGAGACTGTCAGCTTAACTGAGATTGCGTGTTTCTCTTGTATCGATACCAGCTATTTACGTGTCTTTAGGTACAGCGCAGGGATCCACATGCAGCATTTCAGTAATTATCCCATATTTTGTTGAAAGTGAAAATAAATTTAGTCTTAAGGTTCCCAAAATGAGAAAAATCACTGCATAAATAGTTTTTACTTGGTCTACNAAAAAAAAAAAAAAAAAAAAAAAAAAGCCTGGTTGATGCTACTTGGCACCTACCTCTTCATTCCTTCTGGAGCCTAACATGATTAGTGAGTGCTTTACATTTTTACTGTGTACTGTGTTTATACTTTAATTTAGCAATGGTTCCGCATCTGCAGTTGTTACAGATGTGTGAGTTCTCTGTATTCCTAACCTTTCCCTATCTTTTTTTTCTTTCCTGTTGCTTCAGTGCAGAGTAGAAGAGGTGAGGCAATTAATTTTTTTTAATGGTGTTTGATGTAGTTTTGAGAGCTCTTGTGCAGCATGTGAATGCCTTATAAGTTTAATGAACGACACTTTTCTGCCACTGTTTATTAGAAAACGAACTGCCAGCTACCACTGTGTCTGAAAGAATAAACCTGCCATATTGCCTGATAGTCTATCTAATATAATCCCAGTTTTTATTATATATGCAGTTGGTGAAATACTAACATTTATAGGAGAGTGTAGTTTGTTTGTGTTTTCTCTCTCCAGTGGTAAGTGGACTTTTAAAAACAACATTATGAAAGCAGTATGACCTCATTTTTTTAAGGTGAAAAATCACAGGTCACCTGCCGGCTCCACCAGTCCCATTTTGCATGAGTCACTGGTGCCCATGTGTTCCTCTAAGTGGTTTCTACACGCGCGCGCGTCACTGCACGCCTGCTGCTTCTGTGTCTGTGTTCACAGACGGGCTCGTGTGGTGCGCGGTTCTGCAGCCTGAGTTCTCGTGCCCTGGGTGTCTGTCTGTGGTGGTCGCATACGCGCTCAGCTCGCCTTCTGGCCGTACGGCGTCCTTCTGCAGCTCTGTCCGTATGGCGTTCTTTTGCAGNGACCTCATTTTTTTAAGGTGAAAAATCACAGGTCACCTGCCGGCTCCACCAGTCCCATTTTGCATGAGTCACTGGTGCCCACGTGTTCCTCTAAGTGGTTTCTACACGCGCGCGCGCGTCACTGCACGCCTGCTGCTTCTGTGTCTGTGTTCACAGACGGGCTCGTGTGGCGCGCGGTTCTGCAGCCTGAGTTCTCGTGCCCTGGGTGTCTGTCTGTGGTGGTCGCGTACGTGCTCAGCTTGTCTTCTGGCCGTACGGCGTCCTTCTGCAGCTCTGTCCGTATGGCGTTCTTTTGCAGCTCTGCCCTGGAAATGTGTGAGGCTTGGTTAGGCCTGCTCTCTGTTGAAGGACAGAACGGTTTCTGTGTCCAGGATTTTTTGTTCTTAAAACTAATCCTCCAGTGAAGCTTCTTACATATAAGATGGCGGGATAATTTTCAAAGTGGAGGTGTAGTGGACACGTAATGTGAGTTTTGCACGTACACCATCCTGAGTTGACGTCTGTGAAGTGACTGTGTCACCTGGTCAGCACTGTCCCACTCAGGTGTTTTCTTGTGATGGGGTGAGACCCTTTTAAGGGCTGTTCTCTTAGCCGTGTGCAGGTGGCAGCCCAGTATCGCTCAGCTGTAATCGCCTTTCGGGTATCAGATCCTTGTGACTTACAACTGGACGTTTGTACCGTCTGGCCCCAGACTCCTATTTTGCCCACTCTCCTACCCGGGATAATTTCCTAAAGGTAGAGTAGCTAGGTCTCTGGAAAGCGTTCCAGTTCCCTCCCCAGAGGTAGTGTTCTCAGCAGTGTATGATGCTTCCTGTTTCTCTTCTCTCTCACTAATCACACTCTGGTGTTCCCACATGGGTTAATCTAGCAGCATGCTATGGAACGGTACTTACTTTTCATTTACAGTTAAGAATGAGGCGTGGCTTCAGGCATCATGATTGGGCACTGCGTTTGGGTTTTGCAGGGGGTGGGGGAGTGGTGAGGCGGTGCTTTTCCTTTAGAGATGGAGAGGCATCATATATGCATCAGTTTTCTTTGCTGAAATGAAACGCCACTTTCTGGGCTTTTGCGGCATTTAGAGCCACTTTCCCCAAAGCTGGATGACTCCAAGCTGCTCTCTGTTTCATCTGTCTGCTGCTTAACTGATGGGCAGACAGGTGGATGGGCAAGGTTTTAGACTCACTGTTAAAGTTAAGCTCGATCGGGCTATTCTACTGATGGAGTGAAATTCACTTGTTGAACAAATAGGCTTTGCAGGTTCTTAGAGACTTTTATTGTGTATTTCTGTATTTAAAACTCTGTTGCAGGGGTTGACATTGGGAGTCAGTAATGACCATTTCACATCTATAGTAACAGCTGTGTCCATGTAAATGGCTGATTCTGAAGTATTGTTGGTGGGGGTGGTGAACACTAATTAATTAGCTATTATTTTTAAAAATAAAGGTGGAAAAGGCAATTAATTCCTAGTCTGGCCTTTTTGAAAACCTGGTGAAAGTTCTGGGCTTTCTTCACTGGAAGGTGTATCTGTGCTCGCTGTCAGGCACTGATCCCTGAAGCCCCTCATCACCAACCTGTCGTCAAAGCACAGAGGCCAGCTCTCATGTGATACTTCAGGTGCTTAATTCTTAAGTACAGTCTTTAAAAAAGAATTTTTACCTTGTAAATATTCTTTGTAAACATTTACTATGTATTTTTATACCGGAAAGATACTTACAATTTGTAACTTCCTCCATAAAGAACTTACATTCCTAATAGGTGAGGTGCTCCTAGAAAGTAAAGAGGACAGTGGTCAGAGTGGAGACAGTCCTTTACTTTTTAAACAACTTCAGGAGGAGGACTCCTGTTGGCTGAAAGTGAAAGGGACGCCCCCAGGTCATGTTTGGTGTGATAGGGCCCGCTGAGACTGACGTAAGAGAAAAGGCGAAGCCCTGCTTTGTGTGTAGGATCGTTTTGATACCGATACACTGTATAATTTCCTCTAACCTGCTGCTCATTTCAGGTAAATTTGTGAAACTGCTGAAAATTGTGCCAAGTGCATGGTGCTGTGTTTGTAAATACTGTCTAGTTTTTAACCAGTATCAATTGTTTATGCTGTTTGTAAAGATTGTCCTTTTGCAGATATAAACATGCTCAGCTGTAGACTTTAGGAAGATTTTGCAATATCACCGTGACCAAGATTAGATCTTTTCCTGCCCTAGTTTCAGAAAGTTTTAGTGGACAGGCATAATGTCATATCAGTTTCAGGCATACAGCTAATGATAGATGTTTGTATACACTGGGAAACGGTCACTGCAGTAAGCCTTGTTACCATCTGTCGCCATACAAAATTACCCAAAAAAGTTTGTGTGTGTGATGAAGACCTGTAAGATTTACTTAGCAACTTACAAGTATGTAGGCTTTCATTTTGAGTTAACCTCTTGAAGGACTATTTGAAAGTTTGATTTAAAAATCTGTACTTGGATAAGAGACATTTACTGTTGGTCTTATTGCATGTGTGTTATTTTTTGAACTAAATGGTAAAATTGAAGAAAAATGCTATTGGATTTAACACATTCATATAGTGAGGCAAGTTAAACCTTCCTCTTTTCTTCCAGATAAAGCTTCGCCAAGAAGGTTGCCCAGGAAACGGGCGCAGAAGAGATCGGTGGGATCTGATGAGTAAATGTTCTTTGTGCAACAATTCGCTCTTTACCTAACCCGCCCTAATGTTTTTCGGCCTGATGGGAATTAGTGCAGAGAAGCCATATCACCATAGAAGGCGGCTACTGCTTATGTGTGGACGGAGCAATCAGAGTCTGGTGATCATACTGCTGGAAATGCACTGCATTTATTTTTCTAAAGTAACAAATTTGGTTTTTTTAAAACCATTAAAATCTATGTGTGTGCGTGTGTGTGTATGTGAGCAGTTGGTCTTAGCAGAACCATTGCTGGCCTGCCTGCCGCAGCCTTTCGAATACTCAGCGTGTGCGCTGTCTGCTCTTGGGCACGTGCTGACATTTTCTCCCCACAGCGCAGCGCTTGCCCAGTGTGACTGTAGAGGGCCCGCCTTGGACTGCTAACAGTGGTTTCTTGTTTAGAGTAGCTCACGTCCCAGCTGATGGCACACACGTGCGTGTTTTTGCTGTTTTACGGCTGGTATTCTAAAGGCGGAGGCAGGAGCAGCTGCTTTTAGCAGTAACATTGTTGGGTGTCTTGCTGCTCTTTACCGTAATGCACACCCTCAGACACTGACCCAGTGAGCTGGGGAATTTGGGGATCTCTAGCACCAAAACTGAGAAACACGAAAATTCTGGTTTTGATCCATAAAACCAACGTCACTGTTTTTTAAAAAAGAAAAGAAAAGAAAATGGTACATTTGTGGAAACTGAGTTGCTGTCCATTGTTCTATTTCTGACCCAAGAGATAGCTGCCAATGAGACCACTCTGGTTTTGTTTTTTTCCCTAAGAGATGATCAACATAAATGTTTTGCTTAAGAAACATTGCCTTGGTCTACAGACTAAGCAAAATTCTAATAAGAGTTGGATAATTTTTACTGATTAACCAGTTGTTTTCTATCTAATCTTTGGGCTGTTTTGGTTATTGGTTTTTTTTTTAAGTTAATCTGAAAAACTCCAAAATTTTAAGCACTTAGAATCTCAAAACCAAAATGAATTGGACTTCATAAAATTCCTCTTAGTTTTCCTTGCCCTCGACGGTAAATTAAGTTTGACATTGTCAGACTGGATAAGTACTAGAGTAATATAGTGTGCACAAATAAGAGGCTTTTCCCCTCTGTCTTTAAGCCATATTCTTCTACATATATTTTGTAAGGAAATGGTAAATGAAGTTTCAGTAGCTGTTTTATTCCTGATCTGTCTTCATTATAATGAACTTAATCCCTCTTTATTACAATTCCCCCTACACCCATGCTCACACAAGAAAATAACAGAACAGAAATGAAAAATCTTTCCAAGTTGCTTAAGTATTTAAACATCTGAGCCAAAGCTGACGTCAAAAAAATGAGTGGCGGTGTAGCTGTGAACCGCTTTTCGAGCGGGGCCGAGGTGTTGGATTAACTGCGTCGGCTGCGCTGAGCTGTGACTTTCCTGTGCTTGTGAAACAGTGGTTGGGGTTTTAATTGGGCTGTATGATCAATCGTTTACTTTGGAAAAGCTCTGTGAGCTCTAAGAAACTGCATGGTTTTTACTTTGATGTAATATAGGAGACCCTCCACCTTCGGAAGGAATATACTTCAAAACATTTTTGTGAATGTCCCAGGTTTGTGAAATTACAGGGATATAATGAAGTGAGGTGTAATACAAAATTCAGTGACTTCTACGGAGCATTTTATTGAATTCCTGGTAATACTTAGGCAGTGGCAAAGCCAGGCCCGGTTACGGGCGCCGGGCCTCTGACTCTTGAGTAACCCGCCTTACGCACTAGCCCTTCCACTTCTGAGGTCCAAGTTACGCCCGGAAATCACCTGCCATGTTTTATTTTCTTAGCATAGGCTGAGGACACTTGAAAATTCTTAAATCCTCAGATGCCAGGGGTCTCTGTCGTGTCAGTGTTCAGCAGAAACTAACTCCATAATGAATGGAATTCAATTCCACACATGGTTTGTTCAAGCACACTTAATAAGTAGCCTGTTTTTTTTAATGTCTTTTTTAAATGTAAATATTTGGATGAAGCTTTTGTTTGTTTTGATATATTAATTTGCTGCACCAACCATGGTTTCAGAATTCACCTTTTGAACACCTTGGTTCCAGAGTCTGTAAAATGAACTGAGAGTCTTGTGTATCGAGCCTGTCGCTGGGACCTGTGAGAGTAACGTGTTGATAAAGCATGGATCTCCCTCACGTGTGCAGCTGCGTCACTTATTTCACGGTCTGACTAAAGGGACTTGAGAGACTTCCTCTCCCATGAACTCCGAGGTAGACGCCTGGGGAAAGAAATCTGAAGAGAAGGACCATTGACTTTAGTTTTAATTTTAAATGAGCATCAGAAAATAGTCACTTTGATAGGAGAAAAAGGCACATTTAGATCTTAAAAAATTAAAAGCCCCTGCCCTAAAGGCGTGCTTGTGTTCACAAGCCTGGAGCTGCATTTCGGCTCTGTAGGGAAGCTGGAGGGGGATGACCCAGGAGCCCTTCCTCAANAAGGACCATTGACTTTAGTTTTAATTTTAAATGAGCATCAGAAAATAGTCACTTTGATAGGAGAAAAAGGCACATTTAGATCTTAAAAAATTAAAAGCCCCTGCCCTAAAGGCGTGCTTGTGTTCACAAGCCTGGAGCTGCATTTCGGCTCTGTAGGGAAGCTGGAGGGGGGTGACCCAGGAGCCCTTCCTCAAGGACTGGTGGTGTTCCAGAGGAGCAGACGTGGATAAGCGTGATGTGTGCGGATCAGTGATCCCCCTTCCCTCAGCATGAGGGAAGGCTTATTTAGCTAGTGCGATTAAGTGATGTGATTTTCCTTAACCAATGAACTAGGCAGCACACATCATTTCTACAGGATTTTGCTAATACACCCTTCCATTTAAAGACATTTCCAGATGTGAAGTAGTTTATCAGAGTTTTGGATAGCATCATTAATAACTGTAAAACCAGTAAATTCATTGTAATTTTGTGAAGTAAAATCCTACTTTTCTTTGAACTAGCACCCCCAGTCTAGTGAAGAGCAGCCCGACGCGTAAATGAGACCCCGGTTGTCTAGGGGGTGTCCTAGGTTCTGTCTTCAAGCTGGTCTCTATCGGCAAGACCGTCATCCTTACAGGAGAGCAGGCAGAAGTAACAAAGCTTGGGGCCTGACTTCCCAGCATCTGGATGTTTTCAGGATTCCTATGATTTTATCCTTTTACACAAAAAGCTGGACTTTAACAGTAGTTAATTACATAATCTGAAGTTTCAGACTTTGGAATCATGTAGGAATATGACTTCCTTGGTGGCTCAGCTGGTAAAGAATTTGCCTGCAATGTGGGAGACCTGGGTTCCATCCCGGGGTTGGGAAGATACCTGGAGGAGGGAAAGGCTACCCACTCCAGTATTCTGGCCTGGAGAATTCAATGGACTGTGTAGTCCATGGGGTCACAAAGAGTTGGACAGGACTGAGCGCCTTTCACTTTCACACAGGAAGACGGCTAGGGTTTGGCTTCCATTAAGGTGGCAGGGAAAGAACTTACTGAACCACGTGCCGTGTTCTGTTGGGCCTTTCCGCTTATCTCCTAAACCATCACAGCAGCCTGCTGAAAGGTGACGCTGTTCCTTTTATGCGCCAGGGAAAAAACCAAACCTCCGAAGCTCGCAGATTACAGACTGCCTCTGGGGTTGGCCCCGCTGACTCTACGACCCTCACATCCTTTTCCCTGCGCCAGGGTCAAGGCGGAAGCCATCCAGCCAAGCACCGGGGCAGCTTAAAATACTGGGTTTTCTAGAATCTGGCTGCCAGCAAGTTCTGATAACCTCACATTTATTTCAAAATCATGGTGGTTAAAAACACTTTTTTCAGGATAGACGTTCGTTTTCAGGGATTGACAGGCTCATTGTGTTAGAGGCGAGAGTGAAGATGCCCGTGCTCACTGCCCAGGGCGGGGCGCAGGGAGCCAGGCGTGTGTCCCATCTCCCTGTGCAGATGGGGTTCCCAGGAAAACCGCTAGAATCCCATAAAGGACGAGCCTTCGAGCTCATAGATCCCAGCGAAAGACGGCTTGACGGGCCCTGTCCGCTGTCCCTCAGGCAGGCTTCTGAGTCACCTCGTGGGGGGCCCGCCCCTCCGCTGGCCTGCTGCCCCCAGCTTCTAGTTCACAGTCCTGTGGAGACCTATCGGGGTCTAGGGAAGACAAGGGAACGGGGCCGGCGTTCCTGGCCGTCTTCCAGAGAGCACTGTGGATAAGCCAGTTGGCAGCTCCGCGAGGTGGCTGGGAGGGGTGGGGGCGCTGTGGTGGGCCCCCGGGGTGGGCCCGCAGGCGGCCACTGTGAGATGGCAGCTCGTCCCTCGAGGCCCAGCGGGTGTCCTAGACGCAGCCCTGTGTCCTTCAACGTTCAGGGGCTTTTTCTCTTATATAAAAGTCTAGTTTAGGACCCCTTGGGTCTGCTTAGGCTCGAGTCCCACCGCCCTCCTTGGGCGGGGCCACGGGCTCCGGCTTGGGGCGCCTGCCCCCGCCGCCCCGGGGCTGTGCTGAGACCCCCTGGCAGGTGACTCGCGGCGGGGAGGCCGTGCTCCGGGGGCCTCGGGCGGCCTGGGGGGAGGTTGACCGGTCCCTGGTGAGAGCGGGGCCGCCTTCCGGTGGACGCGTCGGGCGGCCAGCTCCGGTCAGTCGTGCGGGGCCGCCCCGGGGGCTCTGGCGGTTGGCCCGGGGGTCCGCACCACGCGCCCCGCTGGGCACGGGCGCCCCGAACGCTCCTGAAGCCCCTCGGGCGCCCGCCTCAGCGCGTGTATCGGGCGGCTCCCCTGGCTCCGAGGGCCTCCTGGAGGCGGTGTGAGCGGCGGCAGGGCGCCCGCCTCCGCACGCGCCGCCAGACGCCCGTCAAGGCCGCCGGCCTGCGGCCGCGCCTGGCACTTCCCCGGGCCGGTCCCGTCGGCGCTCCCGGGCCCGGGAGGGAGGCAGGTGCCCGGGGCGCCCCTCGCCGCCGGCGGGCCGTCCTCGGAGCCCTGGGCGCCGCACCCTGCGCGGCTGGGCTCCCGCTGCTGTGATTCGAGGGCGCCGCCCTCCCCGGCGCGGGCTGCGTCCCGCGAGCGGAGGTGCGACCTGGCGAGGCCGGGCCTGCCGTCCCTGCGCCCCGGGGCGCGCGGCGGGCTGGGGGCCTCCCCGGACGGGGCGCCCAGGGCGGCCGGGTGAGCTGTGGCCGGGCCGGCGGCCTGCTGAGTGGACGCGGCCGGCCCCAGGGCGCCCTGGACGGAGACGCTCCCGGCCTCAGCGCGCGTCAGCTGGTTCTGGCTGCAGGTCCCCTTCTTCGCTGGGCCGTCAGCTCGGCTTCCGCCGCGGAGACCTCTCGCGGGGTCTCAGCTCCCCGCTTGCCCGCCCGTCCCTGCCCTTGACCCGTGATCTGCCCCCTGGCCGTCAGGTCCATTCTAACCGCCTGTGACTCACCTTGTCGGAAACGTTTTCTCCTCACCCCATACCCCTCCATCCATCTCCTGATCTGACTTCTTGTCCTTCTTAAGTGATCTCAGGCCCAAGGTCAGTGATTTGCCTTTACAGTATTCAACACATTCTTACTAATTCTACCTCTGCTGTGAATTAAATCGGGCTTGCCTGGTGACGCTGTGGTAACGAGTCCGCCTGCACGTGCAGGAGAACGCGGTTCCATCCCTGGGTGCGGAAGATCCCCTGCAGGAAGGCATGGCAACCCGCTTCCTCTGGAGAATCCCAGGGACAGAGGAGCCTGGTGGGCTACAGTCCACGGGGTCGCAGGGAGTCGGACACGACTCCGCACACAGCACACATGAGTTAAATTAGATCTCGGTTCTCTCCATTTCAAAAGTGTAGAGATTTAAGGGCTCTGAATCCACTCAGCACAGGCGGAATGCCTCTGGTTGAGAATGCCGCCTTCTCCGTCTCCTGCTTCGGCGCAGGGGTCTCGGCTGTTCGCTGTCTTAATTCCCAGAGCCCGGGCCGTGCGGCTGTTTAGGACAGTGTTCTGCAGTGCGCATTTCAGCAGTGACTGTGTCTGAGAATGTCGCCCGGCCACCTTTCAGAACTGACTGGTTCGTGAAATGTTTGAGCTAGTTCCCGCTCCTTGAACATCTGAAGTCGAGGTTTTCCCAGCTTGGTAAACCCAAGAACACCATTTTCCCCTTGGTTTTTGCCCGTAGTCCATTCTGCCCCCTGCACTGCCTTATAGGCTGTCAAAACACATCCTTTTATTATTTGCATATCCCTAATTCAAGCTGACTGTGCAAGGATTTTCACGCAATACAAAATGCTTCATAAAATGCCAGTGAGTTTTACTGCTGGGCTTCAGGATCTTGGAGAAGCACGAAGTGCATCTAAAATATTGAGCAAAAGGAAAACTAGGATCGTGATCTTCACTTCCCTCTGGAATTTGTAAAAAGCTTCACATATTTTCAGCATATAAAACTTAGACCTTTCAAGTTACAAAGTCTTACTTGAGACTGAAGATGGTTGAAGATGAGCTTTACATGTGCTGCATGACTCTTCAAGTAAGGCCATAAGCCACCTCCCCCCACACATACACACACATACACGTATTTGTGTATTAAGTTTTGGTTCCCAGATTAGAGACTGCTTACCCTGACTGTTTAAATGTTTTTAAGCAAGCCAAGATATATCTCTGGTTTCACCAAGTCACCAGAGTCAGTACTGACTCACTATCACTGAGTCAGTACCTAAAATTTCCTTCAGGATTTGTTGAATTAACGGTATTCTTCATAGAAAAAGTAACCTTGGTTAAGAAGCTGTGCATACTTAGGGGACTTAGTCTTTGTAACTATGTAATATTTTTACTCTTGTCTGCTAAAAGGAAATGAATTTAAAAATATTAGGGCAGTAAGAAACAGCATTTTAATTTTTCCTCTACAGCGCTTGAAATACTCAGTATTAAATAAATGTCAGGTAACTCCAAAGTCTGAAAGTAAATATGCAAAATGGTGAAAGCAGTTTCTGTGGCAGGGTGGTGGTGATTTTTTCCTTTTCGAAGTGTTTGTAATGTGCTTATATTTTATAATAGAAAAAATAAATATATGTGTTAAATTTATGTGAGCCTCCCATGATGAATGTAAAAGTCCCAGTGGCTGCGGGCAGCTTTACCGTAGCCTGTAAAGAAAGTTAGCTCATTAAAAACTTAGATATATTTGTCGTTTTTACACATTCAGAGGAAACTAAGGTAGATGGGTAGAAAATCCATAAAAGCATCTTTCCTTGGAACGAACCCAGGCCTGCTTCTCAGCTGTTAATAAACCACCTGCATGGCCATCTGGGCACGTGCCAGGCTCTGTGCCAGCCCCTCCAGTGCCTACAGGCAGACTGGCGAGGGGACAGGGAAGCGGCTGGCACCCACAGGCGATGTGGTCCTCACCTGCTCCCCCCACACCCTGCNGGAACAGATGTTTTAAGCAGAAAGAAGAGCAAATACCAGGGTTTCCCAGGCCGCACAATGGTAAAGAAACTGCCTGCCACTGCAGAAGATGTAGGCGACATGGGTTCTGTCCCTGGGTGGGGAAGACCCCCTGGAGTAGGAAATGGCACCCCATTCCAGTATTCTTGCCTGAAAAGTTCAATGGGCAGAGGAGCCTGGCACGTTGCAGTCCATGGGCTCACAAAGAGTCAGACACGACTGAGCAGCTGAACACAGCATACCTCCTGCTTGAAAGTGTGTGAAAATTGCAAGGTCCAATATGGCTGGAATGGAGTGAGGTGGGGAGATGGGTTATATTCAGATGTCTGATTCTTTTTTTTTTTTTTTTTTTTTTTTTAAAATACTTTATTCTATTTTACAGTACTGTATTGGTTTTGCCATACATCGACATGAATCAGCCACAGGTGTACATGATCTCCCCATGCCGAAGCCCCCTCCCACCTCCGTCTCCACCCCACCTCCCTGGATCATCCCGTACACCAGCTCCAAGCATCCTGTATCCTGCATTGAACATAGACTGGCGCTTTATTTCTTATATGATAGTATACATGTTTCAGTGTCATTCTCCCAAATCATCCCTCCCCTCTCTCTCTCCCCCAGATGCCAAAAGTCCGTACTATACTTTTGTGTCTCCTATATTGTCTCACTTACAGGGTCATCATTACTATCTTCCTAAATAGATGTCTGATTCTTAAAGGAGAGAGGGAAATCCTTACTAAGGAGTGTGGTCAGGAAGGCTTCATGCAGGGATTGACACCAGCTGGATGAACTTGTCCCAGTGAAAGTTCAGCGCCCATTGGGCTAAGGAGGCTTGCAGAGACAGAGTTGCTAGACAGACCCACTGGGCTGGGCATAGGTGGGTGGGTGGGTGGATCCACTGTGGGTCATGGGAGCATCCACCAGGCACCCACATTAGGAGTGCCCTGCAGGACGTGGGTCCCTTCAGAGGTGGGCAGAGCACATACACGAGTAGGGAAAGGAGATTACATTTCTTGAGCCAATCACTCCTGAAACGTCTTACAAGTTTTCTCGTTTGACTGCCCTAACAACCCGGCAAGTTGCACATTATCTAGATGGTCTGTAGGAGGAAACTCAGTTTCAGAAATGTTAAATAACTTCCCCAAGGTCATTTGGGAAGAGCCTGGATTTATAGCAAGGTCTTTCGGAACTCTAAGCCAGCGGGAGATGCCTTCTACCCCCTAGTTCCCTTTGAGAGCTTAAATATTTAATCCTGCCTCCTCCGTTCATTGTGTAATTAGATGCAGAAAAATTTATTCATCAGAATTCCTCCTGGGGAGTGACCAGTGAACTTGTCTGGAAAATATACTTGGATAAGCTGTTTTGGCAAGGAGGGTGCAGGGAGATTCTGAGAGCATCTTCAAGCAACAGAAGTGGTTTCCTGGTTGCCCAAGTCAGAAGCACTGGGGGATGCTGGCTTTGTATTTGAACCTTGGTTTTCTTTAAAAGACTGTTAATTGGTTCACTATCTGGCCTCAGCATCTCCTGTATCTTTAAGTACAAACACCAGCTCTGAAGAACCTAAATCCTGACCCTAAGCTCTTAGATGATGCCAGCCTGTCATTCATCTATTCATCATGGGCATGGCACTCATGCCCAGACAGCAACTTATGTGTGCCAAGTCATAAGTAGAGAGTGATTCTCTTTGCTCTCTGTGGCCCTGCAGCATGGTGCCATTGTTCACAGAATTTGAATTGGATGTCACTATCAGTACATAATTTTGAGCACACCTTCTGCATATATGTATAGGTATTTCCTTATGCTATTTTATATAATATCAATCATACACATGGACCAGTGCTTTGGATGAAATGTTTGTGTCTTACCCAAATCTATCGGATGAACTGAGAGAGTAGTGTTGACATATATACACCATCATGTATAAACAAATTCAATAGCTAGTGGGAAGCTGCAGTATAACACAGGAAACTCAGCTCAGTACTCTGTGATGACCTAGAGGGGTGGGATGGGGAAGAGAGAGGCTCAGAAGGGGGAGGGGATATATGTATACATGCAGCTGATTCACTTTATTGTACAGCAGAAACAAACCCAACATTGTAAAGCAGTTATGAAAATAAAAAAGTGAAAGTGTTAGTCTCTCAGTCATGTCTGACTCTCTGCGACCCCACAGACTGTAGCGTGCCAGGCTCCTCTGTCCATGGAATTCTCCAGGCAAGGATACTGGAGTGTAGTAATTATTTTCTCCAGGGCATCTTCCCAACCCAGGGGTGGGACCCAGGTCTCTCGGTTGCATTGCAGGCAGATTCTTTACCATCTGAGTCACCAGGGAAGCCCAAAGCAGTTATATTCCAATTGAAAAAAAAATGTATCTATTGAAGCCCTGATCCCCTCAATGGGATGGTATTAAGAGGTAGGACCTTTTAGAGCTGATTAGGTCATGAGGGTGGGACCTTCATGACTGGATTAGTGCTGTTTCAAAAAGAGATGGTCTCTCTCAGCCACGTGAAGAGATAGCACAAAGGCAGTTGTCTGCAAACTAGGAAGCAGGCACTCATTAGACACCGCATCTGTTGACACCTTGATCTTGAACTTCCCAGTACTAAGAACTATGAGAAATAAATGTTTTGTTTGAGCTCCCCAGTCTATAGTATTTTGTAATAACAGCCAAAACTAAGACAACCACTATTCCAATAGTTTGCAGAGATAATAAAATATGCACAAAATAGAAGCTCTAGAACAATGAGGAGTAGGTGAAATACACAGTATTCGTTTATGACAAGGCATCGTGAACAATACTGGATGCACTTACATGCCTCAAATAGTCATTTCAGCAATTGCAACCTTCTGGGGTGACTTTTTCTTTTCAGATTAGATCAGAGTTGTTTCATGTAGAAATCAGGCTGATGGTGAGCTGGCACTGGGAGGACCCTGACACTCACCTTGTTAGCATCATTTTTGACCCAGGGTTTCTTTGCAGGAATCTTTTGAAGCTGCTTGCCTGTGTTGTAAGCCTTGGTTTAGTTACAGCTATATGAAAATTCCCTTTTCTGTGCATGCAAGCTGGACCCATCGCAGTGTATCAGCGAGTGAAAGGAGAGGGCTTGGCTTTGTCAATCCTCCAGTCTTCAGCTTGACCCTGAGCTGAATTGGAGTGCCAGTGTGAATGTACTTATGAACTCTGAGTAAGGCTCAGTTCATATTTTCAGATGAAGATCAGTGGGGACTTTCCTGGTGGTCTAGTGGTAAGGAATCCGCCTTCCAATGCAGGGAANGTGCCAGTGTGAATGTACTTATGAACTCTGAGTAAGGCTCAGTTCATATTTTCAGATGAAGATCAGTGGGGACTTTCCTGGTGGTCTAGTGGTAAGGAATCCACCTTCCAATGCAGGGAATGTGGGTTCAATCCCTGGTTGGGGAGCTAGGATCCCACATGCTGCGGAGCAACTAAGCCATCGAACTGCAACTACTGAGTCCATGCACTGCAATGAAAGATCGTACAGGACGCAACTATGAGACCCATTGCAACTGAAACAGATAGCATCAAAATAAACATTAAGAAAAAAGTGAGCCTTAAAAAAAACAACCCTTTGTTAAAGATCAGTGGGGATAAAGATCAAGGTAAAGTAAAAGTAAAGATCAGTTCTCGTTTTACCTTCTCAGCATTCCCTGGACCATCTTATATACCCTACTTTGAAAATGACCCCTTCTGGGGGAAGGGGAGGCTTATCCATATGAGCCAATGAATCACACTGCTGAATGTTTATGCATCAACTGTGATGCTCGCAGCAGACAGAATCCAGACAGCGGAGGGAGTGCACAGAAAGGGGACCTTGACTTTGTCTAAGTGACCAGGGTCCTCTCCCTTAAAGACACCATTTGAGCCTAAGATTCAAAGGCAAAAAGTAGTTTCTGAGAGTCAAAGGACAGACTTCCGGCAGAGGACACCACTTTTGAAAGGCCCTAAGGTCAGGGGAAGGGGACTCCACGAGGCGAGGGAAAGGATTTGGTACACAGAAAATGAGGGGGGATCAGTGGCATGATATAAACCCTGACATCTCTTAGACAGTGGGGACCCCATAGGACACATTTCCAAGAAGCTGCTGAGAAAAGTATCTCAAGATAAAGAGAGACTAAGGGACTTTCCTGGTGGTCCAGTGGCTAAAACTCCACACTCCCAATGCAGGGTCCTGGGTTCAATTCCTGATTGGGGAACTGGCTCCCGCATATTGCAAATAAGAGTTTGCATGTGGCATCAAAGTGCGAAGATACCTTGTGCTGCAACTAAGACCTGGCACAGCTAAATAAACCAATAAATAACCTCTTAAAAAGGAGAGAGAGACTAAGAGGTTGGGAAACAGAGTTCAGGATCAGGATCCTCTGAGGAGGGCTACCCTGAGCCCACTGAGATTGAGCCAAGAGCATCCTAGAGACGAGAGAGACCGATCATGACAAGGCAGTGAAATGTACAGGGAAAGTCAGGGATTCTTTGACAACAACCCCGGCTGCTGATAAAAACTCACAACACTGTCCACTGGCAAGTCTTGCCTCATTTTGAAAAATTGCTCTCTCTGTCCCCCTGCCCCCACTACAGTGCTAAATTAAACATCAGTTCCCCTGCCACATGGTATGGCTCGACTTGGCTCTGCTCAGAGTCTCCAGGCATAGAGAAGACAAAATGAAATACAGATTGTCTTATAACCTGCATTTAATTGATGCCACCTTACACTTAAGAATGAAAAGAAGACTCTACAAAGACATTTGAACATGCACACACATCCTGCAAAGACTGAAAGAAAGAAAAAAACCCACCCTACTCCTTAGTCTCAGTCGCATTCAATGAGCAAAACACACTTCTTTACTCTGGGTAAATATCTTTGAATCCACTGGAAACCATTTACAGAGCTCCTACTAAGAAACTAATATTTACCCTGAGAAATATTTGTGCTCTTGGGAGGTAGTAGAGTGTAGGCCAAGGAGCAATTTTGGAATCAGACAGACTCAAGTTTGAATCTGGAACCTCTCAGTTACTTGCTATGTAAAACCAGAAAGCTTTCCTGAGTCCCCAAAGGCTCAATGTCCTCATTTGCAAAATGGGGTGCCGAGGTCCAGCCCTGGTGGATCCAGGGTAATTCAAAGGTGAGATGGAGTCAGCATCCTAGGAAAAAACTTATTAATTACAGATATACAGAGAGATTAGAAACAGATAGTATAGTAGGAAATATTAGTGGAGAAAAAGAGGCTGAATAACTTGGTTTACGTGGAATACCAATCACCACCTACATAGGCCATAGGCGTCTTTCTGTTCTCCCGAAGGAANTAAGCTTCATGAATGACAGCAGGAATTCCCACTTAACCACGTCACCAAGTCTTGAAAATGGTACCTGGCCTATGGTTCAGTCGTGTCCGACTCTTTGCGACCCCATGAATTGCAGCACGCCAGGCCTCCTTGTTCATCACCAACTCCCAGAGTTCGCTCAAACTCACATCCATCGAGTCAGTGATGCCATCCAGCCATCTCATCCTCTGTCATCCCCTTCTGCCCCTAATCCCTCCCAGCATCACAGTCTTTTCCAATGAGTCAACGCTTCGCATGAGGTGGCCAAAGTACTGGAGTTTCTGCTTTAGCATCATTCCTTCCAAAGAACACCCAGGACCAATCTCCTTTAGAATGGACTGATTGGATCTCCTTGCAGTCCAAGGAACTCTCCAAGAGTCTTCTCCAACACCACAGTTCAAAAGCATCAATTCTTTGGCACTCAGCCTTCTTCACAGTCCAACTCTCACTCCATACATGACCACAGGAAAAACCATAGCCTTGACTAGACAGACCTTTGCTGGCAAAGTAATGTCTCTGCTTTTGAATAGGTGTTTATAAACAGGAGTTAACATCCCAGCCCTACAGGGAAGTAGGGACACTCTCATCTTGCAGACGAGGAAAGGGAGTGTACCAGTTAAATAACGTACTAAAAATTGGCCAGCTACAAAGTGGCAGAGACGGGGGGACTTCCCTGGTGGCCCAGTGAGTAAGAATACACCTGTCAGTGCTGGGGACTTGAGTTCAATCTCTGGTACGGGAAGATCCCACACGCCGCGGAGAATTCAAGCCCGTGAGCCACACCTGCCGAGCCTGTGCTCCGGAGCCCCGCTCTTTGCAACTAGAGAAAGCCTGTGTGCAGCAGCAGAGACCCAGCACGGCCAAAGATTAATATGTTTTTAAAAAAAGCTGAGACGGACACAAGCATGTCTGTCCAGAGCCTTCACAGAAGTGCTTGTCTCCCAGCACCCCCTCCCTGAAAACCCAGGAGAAAACAGGTTGCCCTGCCAGCCCTGGGTTCACACAGGCCCTCATTCCAGCACATCTACGCGTCCGCCTAGGCACTCCAGCCTCATGGGGACAGACGGACGAACGGACAGCAGTGGGGTGAGGGTGCTGGGGAGACGGGCTACAGGTCCACCACCACACAGAGCCCCTGAAACGGCGAGGGGGCCGGGGAGTGGCTCACGGGAAATCCCGTAGGTCAGCTCCAGATCGGAAGGGGACCAGTGAGGGAGTCAAAACCGGGTCCCGTCCCAAAGCGTGAGTGGATTGTAAACCTTAAACATTTTTTATTTTTTGTTAACTGTATAATCTAAGCTTAGCAAAGTATGCCAGGTTGAGACCCTGAAGCCATCAGCGGTGACAAGCTGTCCCCCCTTCCCCGTTGCATGACCACCGCGAGGACAGAGAGCAAAGAAAACGCCGCAGCAGCGCAAGCCCCCTTCAAGCAGTGTTTGAGGTCAGGAGACCGGCTGTGTCATGAAGTCTTTTAAAAAGGGAGGAATTCCTTGCCTGCATCGGTCTTCTTGGTTTCATCAGCAGCAGTATTCTTCCTCTACCAGAATCCTCCAAGAGAAAGGGAAGCACTTTGAAGCTGGAGTTGCCCCCAGGCCCCTGGGAACGCGGCTGCTCAGGGAGGTTCTGCTGCCCCCTGCTGCTCCCGGGTGGTACAGCCTCCAGGTTCATTCCCACGGCTGCCCCGGGCATTCCCGGCAAGACTTGGATCATCCGCGCCTAAAGCCTCCCTGGTGACTCAGTGGTCATCTGCCTGCCAGTGCAGGAGACGTGGGTCTGATCCTTGGGTTGGGAAGATTCCCCAGAGGAGGGCATGGCAACCTGCTCCAGTATTCCTGCCTGGGAAATCCCATGGACAGAGGAGTCTGGTGGGTTGCAGTCCATGAGGTTGCAAAAGAGTCGGACACGACTTAGGGACTGAACAGCAACAAAAGCAAACCACCTCCTCCCACCAGCGCAGCCCCTGCCTGGGCGCCCTGCGCTCCATGCCGCCCCCAGCATCAGATGCTGTGCTAAGACATCGGTGGGGTTATCTGCAGCCCCCGCCTAGGCGCCCTGCGCTCCACGCCACCCCCAGCATCAGATGCTGTGCTAAGACATCGGTGAGGTTATCTGCAGCCCCCGCCTGGGCGCCCTGCGCTCCACGCCGACCCCAGCATCAGATGCTGTGCTAAGACATCGGTGAGGTTATCTGCAGCCCCCGCCTGGGCGCCCTGCGCTCCATGCCGCCCCCAGCATCAGATGCTGTGCTAAGACATCGGTGAGGTTATCTGCAGCCCCTGCCTGGGCGCCCTGCGCTCCACGCCGCCCCCAGCATCAGATGCTGTGCTAAGACATCTGTGGGGTTATCTGCAGCCCCCGCCTGGGCGCCCTGCGCTCCACGCCGCCCCCAGCATCAGATGCTGTGCTAAGACATCGGTGGGTTATTTGGATTGAGTTGAGTGATCATGTCAGCGGAAGGACATGGTCACCAGGGGGGCTGACCAGACGTGGTACATGGTCTCTGGGAGGCGTCTGGTCTCCCAGGACAAAGCCACTGCCCACTGCTGTCCTCCGTCACGTCCTCACACACATGTTAACTTCTGATGAATTAACCGAAGGCTGTGCCATGAGTATGATGCTCAACAGCCCTTGTTTGACTCAAGACTCACCCGCTTAGTGGCTGAATAATCTCATACAACTCACTTAATGGGTCTCAACCTCTTTCTTCCCTAAAATGGGGATCATCTTAACTACAGTTATTAGTTACTAATGTTCAGTGAGAATTTATAAAGCCCTTGCTATATGCCGAGTGTTAAATTTTTAAAAAGATTTTGCACATACAAAGAAGCCGATTCCAGTGCTGGCCAAGGGTATAACCTCATTTTCACTATTAGGAAGGTGTCTTTTCCTCATTGCATAAGCAACATTTACCTGTCAGCCAACTGAAGACTACCACCAGCAACTTCTTTTCCCTTAGAATTGTAAGATTCTGTTTAAAAGGTGTGATTTCTTTTTTCCTCCTGTGCTTAAAGGAAGAGCCTCGTACACTATTAGAGCTGGGGAGAACCTGGAGAGTCATCAGGCCAGCTTCCTGCCCACCTGGCCAGGCAGTTGGACAGTTCAGCTAGTAGACACTCCTTTCTTGAACCCAAACCCACCTCCTTGTGGCCTGCATCCTGGTCCTGCTCTGCATACCATCCTAGGCAAGAGCCTGCCTTCTCTCCCTTATCGCAGTCCATCTTCTGTATGTGAAGCTCTCTCCCCTGCCTTTGTCAGAAATACCCAGGCTCAAATACAAAGTAATTCTAACCACCTCCATCTAATTGTTTCCCAAAGCAAATCGTGCCTTTATCATTGCCTGCTCGTCCGCCTGCTCAGTTGTGTCCGACTCTTTGCAGCCCCATGGACGGTTGCCCGCCAGGCTCCTCCATCCACGGGATTCTCCAGGCAAGAATATTGGGGTGGGTTGCCATTTCTTCCTCCAGGGCTCTTCCCGACCCAGGGATGGAACCTGCATCTCTTGCTTCTCCTGCATTGGCACATGGATTCTTTACTACTGGGCCATCTGGGAAGCCTTGACTAAGATAATGTGAATTTGTCTGCTCACTTAAATTGTACTTATTTTACTGACTAATAGTAAAGGGTCCAACATGATGGAAATAAAGGATGAAAACAGCTGTCATTAGTTCTCCCTCTGAAAACGTATCACTTCAACAAGTTCTTGTCTTAGGCAGCGTTGGCCAACTTCACAGCCCCTAAGATGGGGGTGGGGGTGGCCGCAGGGGGGTTTGCTCAGGGTGCCGTCCGCAGAGCCGCTGAGTCTCACTGCGGGCCGGGGCCCAGGAATCCGCTTTCTAACGAGCAGCACCAGTGCTCGCACCATGGAACCTTCCCCAGGAGAGTCTGGGTCCCATCCCACGGTCCCACTGACCGCACTGCAGTGAGCCAGGCCGCCCTGCCCACCTCCGGGAAGCCCTCCAGCCGAGCAGTAGGCCAGCTTGGGCACCGCGGCAGTGGGCTTGGCCCGGACGGGGGGCCGCCTTGCTCCCTCTGCAGCCCCTTCCGTGTGCTGGAGGCCCCAGAGGCTGGAGGAGGTGGCAGGCCGTAACTGACCCCGGGCGGGCTTCCTCTGCCCCCGGGGCTCCTCAGCATTTCCACGCTGACTTCGGCTGCTCAGGGCCCCAGCCCTGTCAGAGGAGGCTCCAACGTCAGCCGTTAGAGCTGAGGGGTGCGGACCCACGGAGCCGGTTTTCCGGGATCACCCAGCTAATGAGAAATGGGGCGGGGCACTGACACAGGCAGCCTGACTCCAGGAGCCCCGCTGCTCGGCCTCGGCTCTCTCTCCCTGAGCTGGGGTGTGAGACCAGCCTGCTAGAGCCCCATGTCCCGCAGGCCACCCTGCTGCTCCCCGAGACAGCCCCTCCCTCGGGATGTCCTGTCTCCCCCCC
>SJYW01018963.1:39147-88282 GCA_006410735.1 Raphicerus campestris | reverse complement strand
GGGTCTGAGGTTAATTTTAAAAAGGAGCCTCCACGTGGGCGCACACACAGGCTGGGGGCCCAGGCTGCCTGCGCCTGCGACCCCCGCCCTCCCCTCCACCCCTGGAGCCAGGCGCCCCCACCCCCACCCATGGGAACACACAGGGATGCTCCGGGTCCCCAGGGGCGGGCGAGCGGCTCAGGGCAGCCAGACAGAAAGGACCGGGAGAGGACAGCGGGCGCATTCCAGAGACTCGCAGCGCGACGGAGGTTGAGGAAGCCGAGCAGGAGAAGTTATTTTCCAGAGCAGAGAGCCGTATACACATGCAGCAAAGGACCAACCCCCCCTCCACGGGAGCTGGGGAGGGGCGCACAGGCCCCAGAGCCGGAGTTCGGGGTCTGCGGTCAGCACGCTGCCACCTGGCGGCTGTCTCGGGAGAGCGCGCGGGCCCCCTGGCTGCTGTCGGGCCCCGGGTAGGGAGCGGAGACGCTTCCCGCCTCTCGGCTGGTTCCTACCTGTCCACTCTCCACAGCAAAACCAGATGTGGACAGTCCGCCGGTTTCTATCGGCCTTCTTAAGGGCTGGCCCCCTGGGAACACTGTCGACACCCAAGAGATGACGGTGTTGATCAAAAGCACCACCTCCTCGACATTCTGGTCAAACAAGGTCTTAGGCCCCTATCCATCATGAGCTCTCACGGTGAAGCTGAAGCTTGCTGAGCCCAACTTTTAACTACAGGCACAATGGCCGGGTACCGCTGCGGCAGCGGGCGGACAGAACCCACCCTGCGGCACAGACACGGCTGGCGCCGCCCCTTCTCCGAGCCCGGGTTCGCACATGGAACCGGGCCCCTCCCCTGCCACGCGCAGACTGGTACCACGCCGGCTGGAGGCGCAGGCTCTGTGATCTGCCGTCGGGGCAGCCCTGGGCTGGCGGAGAAGCCAAGGCGTCGGCCCCACCAAGGCCCGCTACACGGCTCTCCTGCTTCCTTCTCTCAGCTGGTTTCACTCTGACTACCTTTTGGCAGCCCCTGTGCACGTATCTCAGAAGGTTTCAGAAGGAAGCAAGTAATTGCGGGGTGAGCACAAAATTTCTGACAACAAATGGCTTTTGGCAATTACCCAAAAGATTAAAGACTCTTGAGATACATACATATATACACACCCACACCAACATCTAGGCCATTTTCCAAGGAAAAATCAGATGCTCATTTTAATTGCTCGGAGAGCACCTTTTAAATGGATTTTGGTGTAAACTTCAAAATAACAAAGTACAGAATGCTTGGTTTCCTATTTATTGGTTCGGTGGGTAGTTACATTAAAGGTGTGGGGGAGAAAGCCAAGGGGTGTATGTGTGTGTGTAATTACTTCCTATCTGTCCCAGAACATTCTAGGCTGTCCCACTAATCACTATTTTTCTTTTTCACCAAAAGAACATGGGGTTATTTGAGATTTTGACTGCAGTAGAATATATTTAAGATGATAAACTAAGTGAATTCTGAAACCAAGCCCAAGTGTTCTGACCGCGGGGCCTTCCTCAGCGCGGGTGATGCTCTCTGAAGGCAGCGGAGGCCAGCTCGGGTCCTCTGGGGAGCTTGGCCGCCTTCTGCCCGACGTCCACCAGGGGGCGTTTTCGGTAGCCGGGCCCTTCCAGCTGCAAGCCACTCCAAGAGCTTTTTCTTGGCAGTCCTCGGGCTCAAAGACTTAACCTCTTGGGTCTCGTGCCCGCGCAACGCACAAGGCTGGGCCCTACGCCGACCTCGCCCTCCTCACCACGCACTCTCCCCAAATGCAGGCGGCTGAGCTGGTGACTTTTGTAAGCCATGTGGCTTTAAACATTTTCTGTTCCCATCAGCCAGGCCCTTGTTTGTGATGTGAATCTAAGAAAACTGCTAGAGGAAGCAGACAGACTCTGAAGGCACTCGTAGGTAAGAACCCCAAAGCTCCTCTCCTGTGAGAGTGTAGACCTCCGTGTCAGGTCAACAAGTAAACATCCACTGCTTCTGAGAAATCTCACGCTCTCCAACTGAGCTGACAACCTACGACCTAAACATCCATCTGCCTGGTCAGGGGTGAGGCTGGGAGGAAGGGGACCGGCCCACACCGGCACGAGGGGCTTCAGGTCAGCAAAGGGGGCCACCGTGCAGCAAGGGTTTCGAAATGCCCATGCTGGGGAGTTCCCTGGCTTTGACTGCGGTGGGGCCTGGTTCAGCCCCTGGTCAGGGACGTTAAGATTCCAAAGGCCACGCAGCCCGGCCAAAAAACCTGAAAAAACCTCATGCTCACATTGATTTGAAAAATCACCCGCAGGTGCCCACAAACAGGAAGGCTGCGACAAGGATAACCTGAGGAAGACCCAGGAGCATCCTCCGCGGGGACAAAGTGCACCTCAGTCTCAGACTGGCTCTGAACAATCAACATGTCCCTTTCGGCTAACAATGCCCCATCCCAGCACTGTCCCCATTTCTCTGGGGAAAATCTATGGCGCACTGCGGTGGGGGACCTTCTGTGATTGAGAAAGTCAGACCTATGTTGCAAAACATGTTCTGGGATTTTCAGAAAACGCAACCTAGGCATACAAACCTAGAAATCCCTCAAGAATGGCCTGGGTCGTTTCCTGCCTTTGTGTTTTTATGGTTTTTCTCCAAAGCCTGACTTTTTTAACTTCATGGGAAGGAGCCTGAAAGAAACCTCCACCGTCCATCGCCCTCACCTGGTGTGAAAAGCTCTCGAAAGCACTGAGCTCCTGCTGCCGGGCCCTCCCTCTCTCCATCTTCTCTCAGCCTTCTTTCTCGCCGCGGACTGTGACCACAATTACACCAAACCTATATTTTCTCTATGCTGGTTTCCCGTTACAACTCTCACTGAATTTTCTTTTTCCAGAGGCATTGTCCCTTAAAGGAAACCTATACACCCTCCGGGCAGGGTGGGGGTGAGGAGGGCGCTGTGAGACTTGGAAAAACCAACCTCATAACTGCAGTTTATAAAACAAGTACCCCCACCATGAAGACGTGGAGCTGCCCCAAGGCTAAGACTAGCTTCGCGTCTGCAGGAGCCCGGATTTGGGTGCTCCCTGATCACACAGCTCAACATGCTGAACCCAAAGGGTGCATCGTGGCCATTACACTTTAAGACTCGTCTGCCAGCGTGGGCCCCACGGCCCCCTGGGAACCTTGATGAGCTGCGAGAGTGGGGCCGGGAGGAACCTGACGTGGCAGCCGAGGCTCAGACACTGGCAGGGCCGTCCCAGCGCAGCTGCGCCCTGCCAGCCCAGCAGCCAGCTTCGCAGGGTGAACGGCAGGTCACCCAGCACCATGGGCCCGAGGGCAGCAGTCACAGCGAGACTTGAGCGCCCGGTCCCCTCTCCACTCACAGATCCTGGCCAGTCACGTTGGCCTGGAAGTCGAGGGTCTGACCGCGGCCGAGGGCGTCGCCAGGCCATCTCAGGCCTGTCTCACTTGCTGGGGGGAGCCATGGCCCCGAGAAGAGCTTCCGCGCCCCCCCAACCCCCGTCTCTGACAACACGGGCGAGGCGGCCAGGGGCTACAGCCGGCCCTCCAGCCCACGCTCACTCCCAGGAGAGGGGGACCCCCGCCCCACTCAGTCTGAGGGCAGGAAGCATGGGACACAGTAACCAGGAAACAGCAGGAAAACACACCTGGGGGTGGGGGGGAAATCTCCTTGGCTTCAAAGAAGAGGAAAAGTCAAGCTTTCGCGATCTGTCAGACTGAACCCATACCTGCAAGACTTACTCAGCATCAGCCCACCAGCCCCGCGTCTGAGCCACCCACAGGCAGCAATGCTTGGTTTTGTTTCGGGGGGGGGGGTGGTTGTGTGTGTGAGAGACACAAACCCCCCCAGTTGGAGATAATGGAAGGCACTCAACAGAGAACATGAGTAAATACAGAAGCTGGAAGGAATAAAGGTGGCGGGGGACGCACGGGCAGCCGTTAATTGCGCTGGAGGGCTGGAGGAAGGAAGCGCATATCAGCACACGAGAATAATACCCGGATTCGGAGCAAGCGGAGATGGGATAAAAGAAAGGACATGCACAGTGCTTTCTCAAACAAGACTAAGGTTTTTACTGGGAAGAGAGTTATTGAAAAGAAAACACTCCGCCTGGCCGGCCCCTCCCCGTGGGGGGCGGGGCATCGCGGGTTCCTGCAGGACCTTCCCAGCCGGCCCATCCCTGCCCTGTAGGACTCGGCCCAGCTGGGGTTTCCGAAAACACCAGCCCAGCGCTTCCACATCCCTCTCAAACGTTTTCCTACAAAGAGTGGGACTGCACACCCTCCCGCACCGCCCAGCTCTAGGGGGCAAAGGGCACGAACAGGCGTGAGGGGGGAGGGAGGGGAAGGTCAGGCCTTCCCCAGCAGACGGGACACGCGGGCTCCTGCAGAGAAAGGGAGGCCGGGCGGCTAAGGGCGCCCCGCTCCACCGCCTGGAGGCACTACCTGTGCTATCACGGGCTCCATCACTCTCTTTTGACTGGGGGATAAGCCCGTTTCTTCTCAGGGAACAGGCGGTAACTCCGTGTTTGCGCAACTGGTGTCGTTCACAGTTAGATTTGGTGGAAAAGAAGGCACCGCATTTTTGACAAGGGAAGGGTTTCTGACCTGAATTGGGGGAAAAAAAATACATATTTACCTGGCTTTCTACTGCAGCGAAAAAGCAAAGTCTGCTTCCGGTTCCTTCTCCGGGGATCACTGGCAATGGCTCCCACCCCCCACCCCCTTCAAGAAAATAAACACAGCACAGTAAGGAATGCACGCGAGAACTCAATAAGGCAAACGACCATCCTCCCCCATCCCAAGTGGGGTAAGGTGTTTGTCTTTAAAATACTGAACGTTAACAATGAGAGCGAGACACATATCTTTTTAAAAATAAATGTCACAATTAAAAAAAAAATCTTACGTAATAACAAGAACAGAGGTGAGAGGAGGAACGTGTGCAGGATGCCGCCAGTGGCCGCCACAGCGAGGATGCCTGTGTGCATCCCCAGCCTGGCAGCACTGCAGAATCAGGAACCGGACAGGATGGAGGGCCACCTTCAACCCCTGGGGGTCTCCGGGGGTCTGACCCGCCCACCTGGACAGGAAGAGCTGAGTCCTGGACTTCCCAGGGTGCCTCCCATGGGGAACCTCTGCTCTAGGGTCCCGTGGCTCTAGGCAGCCAGACAGGGGTGGGGGGGTGTGTCGGCTCTGCCCCCTCGCTTTACACTCTTGCTGGTGGGAAATGAGGGGCCAGCAGGGACAAGTCTCCCCAGAGACCACGTGCTTCACTCAGCACCCCGAGTGTGAAGAAGCTGGGTCCCCGAGCGCCCCACCAACCTGCCTGTCCTGGCCACTATCTTCTGTGACCAGCACCCCGTCCTTCCATGAGGATTCCTTCTGTGAATTCCTTCTGGGCGCCTGATCTGTGCCTGCAAGGATGGACGCACGGCAGAGCCAGGGCACAGAGTGATACCGAAGAGAAGGAAAGAAGGGAAGGGAGGGAGTGGGCTTCAGGACACCGGGGTGGGCTACTGTCTGCTGTCTTGGAGTCCTTTGCTTTCCCCAGCTGCCACGTTCCAAGGTCTCAGCTTCTGAGGTCACTGGGAAAAGGCTTTGTATAGCAACAAACAGGGCTCATTGCTATCTCATGACCCCAGAGCTGCCCTGGTTGGACACACACACCCCGGTCAGACAGACAGAAAGACACCCGCCCCCCACCCCCCGCAAGGCAGCCAGCCAGCACTGTTCCCTCGACCCGCCGATGGGGGCTGGTCTTCCATTTAGATTCCGACGCGCATCACCAGGCCCCAGAGCCAGTGAAGGCACACGCGCCCACACACTGGGGGAGTGGACAACACGTGCCTGTTGCTTGGGATCCTCACGACAGGAAGGACTCATACTCCCCGAATCCACCCCCACACCCCAAGTTTGAGCATCAGCTGTAGCCAAAGAAAGGGACATTCACTCCCTTCTGAGAGATGGTTCCAGACTGCTGGTAGAGGTTTTTAAATACAGATGTCTAGAACCATCAAAGACAGTGCAGTTAGAAGGACGGGTAAGTGGAATCAGAAACCAGTCGTGTGTGGAGCTTCCCTGGGGGTTTGGCGGTAAAGAATCCGCCTGACAGTGCAGGAGACCGGGGTTCGATCTCTGGTCCGGGAAGGTCCCGCACACCGCTGAGCAGCAAGGCGCGAGGGCCACAGCCACTGAGCCTGCGCTCTGGAGTCCAGGAGCCACGCCTCCCGAGCCCACACGCCTCGATCCTGCGCTCTGCAACCAGAGAAGCCAGCACAGTGAGAAGCCAGTGCATGGTGACTGGAGAGCAGCCCCACGCGCTGCGACTGGAGAAAAGCTCATGCACAGCAACCAAGACTCAGCACAGCCGAAAATTTTAAAAGCAGTTACTCTAGGGAGCTCCATGTGGGCCTCAGAGGATGAACTGGAGAACCCGTGCTTCTCAAACCTTGCAGGTGTTTTGTGCTAAATTTATAAAAATTCCCATGTTAAAAAAAAAAAAAAAGAAAGTCATGCTTTTTGTGTGAAGACGAGTTGTCAAGTTTCTTAATGTTTTCTTTGTGTGTGTGTGTGCGCCCTTCAAATTACTTCTTTTCACTAAATGTCAAACCTAATGTTTAATAATTATTCAGGCTCTGTTGTAAGGAAGAAGAAAATATTTTCCCTTTAACATTTCTTTCTCCAAAGGCAACAATCACAGTCTCCCTGAGTCAGGCCAGCGTGAATACAAGAGAAACAGACCCGAGAAGAAAACAAGTGAGAAGCTGTGACTGAGCTGTGATCTGGTTCTTGATTTCAAACTGAGCAGCTGGCTTCTTGCTTCTCCCTACTTATACGAGGTACTCTGATCTCCACGCTGGTAAACGCTTCACTTTTACAGCCGGTTTCAAGAGCCAGGCAAATGTCTCATGATGAGGAAGATGCCTGCTAGGGTTAAGTTTAGAAACCAACTCAATGACCTGGAAGTACTGTGTCCAATTAGGAAGGTTCCCACAGTGACAACCAACAGGAGTCTTTAAAAGGCCCCCTTTCACTGCGTAAGTCACACATTTTAAACAGCAGCGTGCTCTCATTGCGCGGCAAGCCTTCAAGATGGCGCCGAAGACAGACAAGAAGCCTGAGAGGTCAGCCTGGAAGTTTAATCTGGATCTTACTCATCCAGTAGAAGATGGAATTTCTGATTCTGGAAATTTCGGTGCCTTCCCTAGTGAATATCTAGGGTGTTCTTCCTTAGTGTGGCATTTTTTTCTGTTTTAAAATAGGAACAGTTTCTGCAGGAGAAGGTTAAAGTGGAGGGAAAAATTGGAAATCTTGGGAATGTCGTTCACATTGAACGCTTCAGGAACAAAATTGTAGTTGTTTCTGAGAAACAGTTCTCTAAAAGGTATTTGAAGTACCTTACCAAGAAATACCTTAAAAAGAACAATCTTCGTGATTGGCTTCGTGTGGTTGCATCTGACAAGGAGACTTATGAGCTTTGTTACTTCCAGATTAGCCAAGATGAAGATGAATCTGAGTCTGAGGACTAGATGATGCCATCCTTCATAGGGCTTTGCTTGCCAATAAAACTAATTAAGCATACAAAAGAAACACCTTGACATGGACCTTAGCCTATCAGTGAATAAAAAGCATTCCTCTGTATGGTAAACATTCATCTTTTACTTAAGTGTATGCTGTTTCTATGGTGCTGGTTTTCCTTTAATACTTTTTTATAATTTTATAATTTTATTGGAGTGCAGCTGATTTACAATGCTGTGTTTCAGGTATATAGCAAAGTGAATGAGTTATGCATATATATCCACTCACTCTTTTGTCATATAGACCATTGCAGATATTGAGTACAGTTCCCTGTGCTATACAGCAGGTTTTTAGTTATATGTTCTATGTATGCTACGTTGCTTCAGTTGTGTCCAACTCTCTGCAAACCCATGGACTGTAGCCCGCCTGTCTCCTCCGTCCATGGGATTCTCCAGGCAAGAGCGCTGGAGTGGGCCGCCATTTCCTCCTCTCATCTGTGTTATGTAGAGAAGTGTATACATGCCAGTGTCAGTCTCCCAGTGTTACCTTCTCCCCCATATCCCCTGGTAATCCTAAGTTTTCTGCATCTGACTTTTGTTTTGTAAATAAGCTTTTGTCTACCTCCCCCCCCNTGTGATCTGGTTCTTGATTTCAAACTGAGCAGCTGGCTTCTTGCTTCTCCCTACTTATACGAGGTACTCTGATCTCCACGCTGGTAAACGCTTCACTTTTACAGCCGGTTTCAAGAGCCAGGCAAATGTCTCATGATGAGGAAGATGCCTGCTAGGGTTAAGTTTAGAAACCAACTCAATGACCTGGAAGTACTGTGTCCAATTAGGAAGGTTCCCACAGTGACAACCAACAGGAGTCTTTAAAAGGCCCCCTTTCACTGCGTAAGTCACACATTTTAAACAGCAGCGTGCTCTCATTGCGCGGCAAGCCTTCAAGATGGCGCCGAAGACAGACAAGAAGCCTGAGAGGTCAGCCTGGAAGTTTAATCTGGATCTTACTCATCCAGTAGAAGATGGAATTTCTGATTCTGGAAATTTCGGTGCCTTCCCTAGTGAATATCTAGGGTGTTCTTCCTTAGTGTGGCATTTTTTTCTGTTTTAAAATAGGAACAGTTTCTGCAGGAGAAGGTTAAAGTGGAGGGAAAAATTGGAAATCTTGGGAATGTCGTTCACATTGAACGCTTCAGGAACAAAATTGTAGTTGTTTCTGAGAAACAGTTCTCTAAAAGGTATTTGAAGTACCTTACCAAGAAATACCTTAAAAAGAACAATCTTCGTGATTGGCTTCGTGTGGTTGCATCTGACAAGGAGACTTATGAGCTTTGTTACTTCCAGATTAGCCAAGATGAAGATGAATCTGAGTCTGAGGACTAGATGATGCCATCCTTCATAGGGCTTTGCTTGCCAATAAAACTAATTAAGCATACAAAAGAAACACCTTGACATGGACCTTAGCCTATCAGTGAATAAAAAGCATTCCTCTGTATGGTAAACATTCATCTTTTACTTAAGTGTATGCTGTTTCTATGGTGCTGGTTTTCCTTTAATACTTTTTTATAATTTTATAATTTTATTGGAGTGCAGCTGATTTACAATGCTGTGTTTCAGGTATATAGCAAAGTGAATGAGTTATGCATATATATCCACTCACTCTTTTGTCATATAGACCATTGCAGATATTGAGTACAGTTCCCTGTGCTATACAGCAGGTTTTTAGTTATATGTTCTATGTATGCTACGTTGCTTCAGTTGTGTCCAACTCTCTGCAAACCCATGGACTGTAGCCCGCCTGTCTCCTCCGTCCATGGGATTCTCCAGGCAAGAGCGCTGGAGTGGGCCGCCATTTCCTCCTCTCATCTGTGTTATGTAGAGAAGTGTATACACGCCAGTGTCAGTCTCCCAGTGTTACCTTCTCCCCCATATCCCCTGGTAATCCTAAGTTTTCTGCATCTGACTTTTGTTTTGTAAATAAGCTTTTGTCTACCTCCCCCCCCAATATTTTGTATAAGTAATATTTAAATACCTTATAGCTAGTGGAATTTCAGGATTTATCTAATGTACTGGTTTTACAGATGTCCTCAAGTTAAAAGTATATGGTAAAAACACAATTGGGTGTAACTATATAATAAAATATCTAGATTTGATCAACAGTCAAAAAAAAAAAAACCCCAGCAGCATGCCCTCCAGACTGCATGGACAGAGGAAACAAGAACCCTTCTAGTATTTTATTGTCACAGTCTTCAGAAAAGCCTTGCTGACTGGTGATCCGTATGGAAGGTACCTGATGATTTCATCCATTTGGTAACAGCCACGGAAGACTGCGTCAGCAGGGCTGTTTCTAAATGCACCTGTGACCACAGGCAGCTACTTCTGCACCAAAGACCTATGACATCCTTCGACCCACACTCAGCGGTGTCGGAACAGTCAAGAAATGAAGACAGAAATTTTACAAGAGACACATGGCGCTGTCTGGCAGCCAGGGCAGGGGGGAATAAAGGGTGAACGCCCAGAATAAGTGTGATGACCTGGCTTCACCCCCTCAGCCAGCTCTCCATTGCCCTCGTGCCCCCGGCTCTCTTTCTTTCAGGATCAGGCAGAGATGACGCAGGGCTGGCCAGGAAGACGCTCCCAGAGCTGCTGCCTAAGCAAGTGAAAAGCAGTCAAACCCCACTGAGGTTGGGAGCGCGCGCCACACTGAGGCGTGTCACCCCACTGGGGCACTCGCCACACTGAGGCGTGTCATCCCACTGGGAGCGCTCGCCACACTGAGGCGTGTCATCCCACTGGGAGCGCTCCACACTGAGGCGTGTCATCCCACCGGGGGCGCTCGCCACATTGAGGCGTGTCATCCCACCGGGAGCGCT
The DNA here is from genome assembly GCA_006410735.1 of Raphicerus campestris. Lineage (NCBI taxonomy): Eukaryota > Metazoa > Chordata > Mammalia > Artiodactyla > Bovidae > Raphicerus > Raphicerus campestris. The sequence goes on along the minus strand of SJYW01018963.1, from coordinate 77,903 downwards.
CGCAACACTGAGGCGTGTCATCCCACCGGGAGCGCTCGCAACACTGAGGCATGTCATCCCACTGGGAGCACGCTCCACACTGAGGCGTGTCATCCCACTGGGAGCGCTCGCCACACTGAGGTGTGTCATCCCACTGGGCGCGCTCCACACTGAGGCGTGTCATCCCACCGGGAGCGCTCGCCACACTGAGGCGTGTCATCCCACCGGGAGCGCTCGCAACACTGAGGCGTGTCATCCCACTGGGAGCGCGCTCCACACTGAGGCGTGTCATCCCACTGGGAGCGCTCGCCACACTGAGGCGTGTCATCCCACTGGGAGCACGCTCCACACTGAGGCGTGTCATCCCACTGGGAGCGCTCGCCACACTGAGGCGTGTCATCCCACCGGGAGCGCTCGCCACACTGAGGCGTGTCATCCCACCGGGAGCGCTCGCAACACTGAGGCGTGTCATCCCACTGGGAGCGCGCTCCACACTGAGGCGTGTCATCCCACTGGGAGCGCTCGCCACACTGAGGCGTGTCATCCCACTGGGAGCACGCTCCACACTGAGGCGTGTCATCCCACTGGGAGCGCTCGCCACACTGAGGCGTGTCATCCCACCGGGAGCGCTCGCCACACTGAGGCGTGTCATCCCACCGGGAGCGCTCGCAACACTGAGGCGTGTCATCCCACTGGGAGCGCGCTCCACACTGAGGCGTGTCATCCCACTGGGAGCGCTCGCCACACTGAGGCGTGTCATCCCACTGGGAGCACGCTCCACACTGAGGCGTGTCATCCCACTGGGAGCGCTCGCCACACTGAGGCGTGTCATCCCACCGGGAGCGCTCGCCACACTGAGGCGTGTCATCCCACCGGGAGCGCTCGCCACACTGAGGCGTGTCATCCCACTGGGAGCACGCTCCACACTGAGGCGTGTCATCCCACTGGGAGCGCTCGCCACACTGAGGCGTGTCATCCCACTGGGAGCACGCTCCACACTGAGGCGTGTCATCCCACTGGGAGCGCTCGCCACACTGAGGCGTGTCATCCCACCGGGAGCGCTCGCCACACTGAGGCGTGTCATCCCACCGGGAGCGCTCGCCACACTGAGGCGTGTCATCCCACTGGGAGCACGCTCCACACTGAGGCGTGTCATCCCACTGGGAGCGCTCGCCACACTGAGGCGTGTCATCCCACTGGGAGCGCGCTCCACACTGAGGCGTGTCATCCCACCGGGAGCGCTCGCCACACTGAGGCGTGTCATCCCACCGGGAGCGCTCGCAACACTGAGGCGTGTCATCCCACTGGGAGCACGCTCCACACTGAGGCGTGTCATCCCACTGGGAGCGCTCGCCACACTGAGGCGTGTCATCCCACTGGGAGCGCGCTCCACACTGAGGCGTGTCATCCCACCGGGAGCGCTCGCAACACTGAGGCATGTCATCCCACTGGGAGCACGCTCCACACTGAGGCGTGTCATCCCACTGGGAGCGCGCTCCACACTGAGGCGTGTCATCCCACCGGGAGCGCTCGCCACACTGAGGCGTGTCATCCCACCGGGAGCGCTCGCAACACTGAGGCGTGTCATCCCACTGGGAGCACGCTCCACACTGAGGCGTGTCATCCCACTGGGAGCGCTCGCCACACTGAGGCGTGTCATCCCACCGGGAGCGCTCGCCACACTGAGGCGTGTCATCCCACCGGGAGCGCTCGCAACACTGAGGCGTGTCATCCCACTGGGAGCACGCTCCACACTGAGGCGTGTCATCCCACTGGGAGCGCTCGCCACACTGAGGCGTGTCATCCCACTGGGAGCGCTCGCCACACTGAGGCGTGTCATCCCACTGGGAGCACGCTCCACACTGAGGCGTGTCATCCCACTGGGAGCACGCTCCACACTGAGGCGTGTCATCCCACTGGGAGCGCTCGCCACACTGAGGCGTGTCATCCCACTGGGAGCGCTCGCCACACTGAGGCGTGTCATCCCACTGGGAGCACGCTCCACACTGAGGCGTGTCATCCCACTGGGAGCACGCTCCACACTGAGGCGTGTCATCCCACTGGGGCGCTCGCCACATTGAGGCGTGTCATCCCACTGGGAGCACTCTCCACTGAGGCGTGTCATCCCACTGGGAGCACGCTCCACACTGAGGCGTGTCATCCCACCGGGGGCGCTCGCCACACTGAGGCGTGTCATCCCACTGGGAGCGCTCTCCACACTGAGGCATGCATCCTACAGACTCCAGCCCCAATTCGGTGTCTGTGAACAGAGGGTGGGAGAGGTAGGTGGATCCAGGCTGGCAAGAAAGATCAGTGAGACCAACCACGAGGAAGTGGGTGAGGCCAGGGACTAGGACCGGCAGAGCTGGAGGCACCTCAGCCCTCACAGGGGCCCGACCCTCCATTTTACCAGGAGGAAGTCGGGTGGGGCTGAAATGAACCGTTTTCTGGCACTGTCTCTTCTACCTGTAGCCTGAAAACACATGGGATGCTCACAAGGGGAAAAGGTGGAAACCAGTGAGCCATCTTCTGAAGAGGCGGACTGGTCAGGCTGAGAAGGGAGGAACCAGGGCGGGCCCCCTCAACTAGATGCCTTGGGCCAGCAGGGGGTGGAAGGAGGAAGGAGCTGTGAGTGCAGACCGTGCCAGGACATGAAATGTGCCAGCCACGCCAGCTTCCTCCTGAGACATGGTTCCTAGAACCTGAGTCACGCAGAGAAAGGGCTGAGGTCACACACCCCTTGCCCGAGCAACAGCGAGCCCCCGGCTGGACACTCAACCCTGGGCTGCTTCATGCTGCCTGTTTGGGTGGCGGGATGGCCTGCAAACACGTCTGGGAGACCCCGCAGAGATGTTGGAATTCCCTGTCCCTGCTGCTGAACACTCCCTAAAATCACTAAGCAGCTTGATGCAGAGATTGCCTCTGGAAGCCGAGGCTGTCAAAGAGCAGAGGAGGGCAACTGAGGCCACGGGGCTGGCCTCCGTCCGGGCCGAAGCGTGTGGCTAACACCATCCTGTCAGCAGCTCCGGGTCCACAGCCATGCTGCACCTTGTCTCAAACCACCTCCGCATCCTGTGCCTCAGGGATGGGTCAGGACACGCTCGCCCCCACATCCTCAGACAGGGCAGGGGCGGCAGCAGGGGACCCAGCCAGGCTCCCAACCCAGGACCACCAGCACATCTGCAGGCCAATCACTCAGCCTGCCCTGGGCCTTGGTCTCCTCTGGGCAAGATGGGGACAGCATGGCCCTCACAGCCCATCACCAAGACGAGCTCTGGATGGCTACTCCGCCCGTGATGCCCACGGCAGGAACACAGGGCAGACAGACAGGGACAGAGGCCCTGGGGGCGCGGTGACTGAGCAGGAAGACAAGGTCACGCCTGCCCCCACCTGCCCTGTCTCCCACTCCCCTCTCCCTCATCTCCAAATCTTAAACCAAGAGGACGCCTGGACGCTTTAAGGGACCTCCTACTAGACGCCTGCAGAGACTTGGCACAAGCCTGGAGAGGAAGTACCTGCCGTACGGTCCTCTCAGGGAGACCGTGGGCTTGCCAGGAAGAGAACAGAACATCTGAGACTCGGGGGGACCTGCTGGGCCCAGGGGGAGGAGTGAGTGGGCAGGCAGCGCCAGCTCCTCAGACCCGACCAGCTGGCTGCTGAGAAGTTGGAAAAGGAGTGTTCACTTCTCAGAGACCCTGCAGGTGACAGGCGGGCACCACCCCAACAGGGTGGCAAGAGACTGCCGTGGGGGGTGCCTTCTGAGAAATGCTTTCCTCCTGAAGCCCCCCGGGGTCCTCGTCACCCACAACGGCTCTGCCATCCCCTCCCCATGTGCCCCTTCAGCCTACCCCAAACAGTGCATGGCAGATGCATACACTAAAACATCTGTTGCTTATTTGAAATCCAAGACTTAACTGGGGTCCTGCATTTTATCTGGCAATCTTGTACTGCACAACTCTTCTGTTACAGGTCTGATCAATTTATATTTGGGTGGTCATCTCCAAAAGGTTAAGAATCTCTCACCCAAACTACCCTTAGTTCAAAGATATAAATCCTGTTTGAATCCTCAGTGACTCAGAATTAAGATGGGAGCTGCATGGTCACTTGACCATTAATTACCTGGAATCAAGTTATTTAAAGTGTATTTCTTATCTTAAACTTCTCTTTAAAAGTCAATATAGGAAAACATTTGAAAAATACTCTGGGGCTATCTGTTTGACAACTTAAACCTGTTACTTAGAAGAATATATTCGCATGTTTCTCCGGAACAATCCATCTTAGTACAAGTAAAAAATTTTTTAATTCTAAAACTAGTCTGACACTGATCACGATAACCAGGAGGAGGCATGGTCGCCTCAGTGAACTGAACAGTAGCTGCACAACCTGCGATATTTCCCTTCTGAATACACAGCCGTCAAAAGAACATCACAGAATGTTTGCAGTTTTAAAAGCTGCCTTGAGGATGGGATGCAAATTCTTCTGTCAAAGTCCCCGTTCCCCTAGCTGCCTCCTCCCAACCAAGGGACGAGATAGCCCAGGACCACCGCACCTATAAACGCCCCAATACCTCCCTTTGCCAGACGCCCTTGGGGGCCCAGATGACGGAGACAGGCCATTCTGGGTACTGACTCTTGGACCACCAGGCACGCCCCCCACTCCCAGGCCTGAAGAGGAGGACAAGCTGGGACTTGGGTGCAGGAGGGCCACCCGGCGCCACTCCTCGCCGCCCGCTCCTCGCTCCTCGTCGCCCGCCTTCTTACCGGTGTGCGTGAGCAGGTGTCTCTGCAGGGAGCTGGCCCAGGGGAAGGGCCGCGAGCAGTGCGGGCAGCTGATCTTCTGCAGGCAGTTGGCGTACGAGCTGCGCTTCGCCCTCAGCAGCCTGTCCTCGGGCGGGCTGCCCTGCTCCTCGTCACTGGGCCCGTTGTGGTCTGCGGGGGCGGCGGCCACCTCGTCCTGGGCGTCGTCCTCCGCACTCTGCAGAAACGGGCTGAACTTGTTGGTGTCCGTGGTGGCCAGCATCTTCTCGATGCTGGCGAACTCCCCGCTGGAGTCCAGGTCCACCCCGCCGCTGCTGCGCACCCGGCTCCGCGTCCCCCTCTTCCGGCCCCTCTTCTTCGACAAGCCGGCTGGTCCCTGCTCGGTGGGCGAGGCTGCCTCTGGGCTGTTGGCGGAGAGGGGTGAGTCACTGGATTCTTTCGGGTTGGTGACGTCGGTGGTGGCTTTGGGGAGGGCACCCCCGATGCCGTCTGAGGCTGCGGCAGTACCGCCGGTTCCTGCCGGCCCCAGGTCGGCCACCTTGGTCTTCAGCAAGGTGGGGGCTGAGGACACGGATGAGATGATCTGGGCGATGGAGGCCAGCGGGGGCAGCTCGTCTGTCACGGGGGGCTTTGGCAAGAGCAGTGGGGGCTTGGGGCGCAGCGGCCGCAGCAAGGCCGGGCTGCTGAGGGTGGAGCTGCCCAAGAGTGGAGAGCTGTTGACCAGGGCTGAGGAGTAGAGGGGCACGGTGAGTTGAACGGGGGCCTGCAGGGGCAGTGCCGCAGCTTCTAGAGGGCTGGGTGCCGAGGATGCCGCGGTGGGGACCCCGGGCTTCTCCAGGGGCCCGCTGGCGCCCAAGGTTACAGGCAGCGTGGGGCAGGCTGGTGGGCCTGGGGAGGCCTGCTCGCTGCTCCCGGGTTCCTGCTCAGGCTTCTTTGCCTCCCCGAGCGCAGCAACGTCCTTGTCTCCTCTCCGGAAGTTCTTGGGGATGGACAGGTCGATGGGCTCCATGGAGCAGTCGTAGGGGGCGGAGGGGCTCAGGAAGGCAGCCGCGTTCTCCTGCTTCACTTGGATCAGGGCCAGGCCCTTCTGGGAGAAGTCCAGGGGCTCGTTGAAGTCGCCGGCGAAGTTACCTGCGGGCTCCACTTTGACGGCAACGTGCGGGGGCAGAGGCTGGGCGGGGCCTGCGGGAAGAAAGCCATTCTGGGGCTCCAAGAAGGCAGCCAGGGGCTTGCGCTCGCCCTCGTCGGCGCGGCCTGGGGCCTCGGCGGGCGTGTCGGCGNAGGGCCAGGCCCTTCTGGGAGAAGTCCAGGGGCTCGTTGAAGTCACCGGCGAAGTTACCTGCGGGCTCCACTTTGACGGCAACGTGCGGGGGCAGAGGCTGGGCGGGGCCTGCGGGAAGAAAACCATTCTGGGGCTCCAAGAAGGCAGCCAGGGGCTTGCGCTCGCCCTCGTCAGCGCGGCCTGGGGCCTCGGCGGGCGTGTCGGCGGGGCCCAGGCCGTCGGCCGCCAGGACGTAGCTCTCGATGTCGCGCTCAGGCACGTGGAGGTGCTGCTTGAGCACGTGGTGGATGCAGTTGCGCTTGGCCGAGAAGGCGGCGCTGCACTCCTTGCACTCAAAGGGCTTGCGGGGCTTGGGGCAGCCGCCCAGGCCGCGGCCGCAGTGCGCGCGCATGTGGACGCGGAGCGCGCGGTAGTGCTTCAGGTCTTCGCCGCACAGCCGGCACACTGTATCCGGGGAGCAGAAGGCGTCCACCAGCTCGGCCGCGCTGCTCGTCACGTACTCGATGTTCTTCTCGATGTCCTTGCGTGTGGCCTTGAGGTGCTTCTTGCGCAGGTGCCGCTCGCAGTTGGCCTTGACCGTGAAGGGGTAGTGGCAGATCTTGCAGATGTAGGGCCGCTCGCCGCTGTGCGTGCGCAGGTGGCGGATGAGCGCGGCCTTGTCGGCGGCGATGTAGTCGCAGATGTTGCACTGGTAGGGCGAGATGCCCAGGTGGGAGCGCACATGCGCGCGCAGCACGCCTGAGAAGGCGAACACTTGGCTGCAGAAGCGGCAGGGATAGAGCACCTTGCGCACGGCCGGCGCCTTCTTGCCGCCGGGGCCCGCCACGATGGCCTTGAGGTCCCCCTCCGCAATCTCCTGCTTGATCTTGGCCTCCATGCTCAGCGGCAGCAGCGCCTCCAGGAGGCTGTCCTGTTCCAGCTGCGTCTTCACTTCGGCCTGGCCAGGCAGCTCGAGGCGCGGCGGCTGTAGGAAGAGCTGCGCCCCCGACTTGGGCGGCAGCAGGTGGGCGCCGGGGGCCGCCTCCGCCGTGCCCTTGAGGAGCTTCAGTGGCGGCGGGGGCAGGCTGGGGCTGACGCAGCCGGGGGAAGCCTGCTGGGTGTTGACCAGGGGTGGGGGCGTGGACGTGGCCACCACTGTGCGCGGCGCGGCCAGGGGCTTTGGCTTCAGAGGGGGCATGTGCTTGAAGACGGCCTGCAGCGGCGCGGCGGGTGCCTTGGCCAGCGGCGGGAGGCCGACCTGTGGCGGCGCAGCTGCAGCCATCTTCAGGATCTGCTGGATGTCCGCCAGCTCGATGGCTGGCTCCCCAGAGATGGGCTTCACCACGATGCTGCTGTCGGGCTGAATGATGAAGCCCTTCTGGAAGGGCTGCAGGGCCAGGTGCTTCACGCTGTCTGCGGTGGCCGGGAGGACGGCGAGCGCCCCGCCCAGGGCAGCGGCGTCAAAGGGGGCCAGGCTGAGCAGGCCGGCACAGCCAGGCTCCTGAGGTAGCTGGCACCGCAATGCCTGGAGCTGGATCGCCTGGTTGTCGTCTGGCAGCGGCTCCTCGGCCGGCGCGGGCCGCGCGTCCTCCATGTGCTGCAGGCCCAGCACTGCCAGGAAGACCTTCTGGTCCGGGTCGCTGCCTGGCAGGGCCCTGTCCTGCAGCCGTTCCGGGCTCTGGCTGGCAGCCCCGTGAGTCTGCTTGTGCAGGGTGAGCGAGGAGAGCATGGGGAAGGCCTTGTCGCACGCGTCGCAGACGAAGCGGTGCTGCTCACTGGCACACCTGCGCAGGTTCGTTTCACACCAGGCCTGTGGGGAAGCCGGCGGAGAGGAGTCAGCAACCACTCCTGGCTGCACAGCAGGCCTGGCCGGGCCCTTCCCCACCCTCCCCTGGTGCTAACACCCCTTGGCCTGAGAAAGGAGCACCAGCTACTAAGCACCTTAGGAACCCCAGCTGCCTGATGAGGGAGGCAGTCTCCGGGGCCTCTGGGCAGAGTGGCAGGAGCTTGCCGTGAAGTACCACTACCACAGAGGCTGGGTTCTCTCTTTTAAAACGTGGTCCCTACAAACCTAACTGATCGTAACTCTCTGCCATCAGTGGAGACTGGGATTCCTCTGACTGTGGGTGGTGGGCACCGCCTGGGAAGGGCCTCAAGGGAGAATGGGGGCGGTGGCGGTTGGGGCTACAGGAGCGCACAGACGTGGGTACACACGCGGATGTATGCACACGTGTACATGTGGGTGTGTGCACAGACATACACACACGAGTATATACATACAGAATAAGACACTGAGCCTGGGGCTTCTGGAGAATTTCACTGTTGGTATCTTCTACCTCGATTTTTAAAAATTTGAAAGAATGACCGCCAAAGTAGCTTTGGCAGGTGTTTTATAAGCAGAGGAGAACGCAGCTCAGGCTGACAATGACCCAGAACGTTTGAGTAGAAACTACAATGCCAGAGATATTTAGCTGTGATATGCATGTTGAAGAACCACGGTTAACAATACAGATTCAGTTCAGCTAGGGTTGTGAGGGGCAGACCGAGCCCAAAGGGCAGCGTTTTAAGGAGAGCCCGCCTCGGGTGGGGAACCTGGGTCCCGCCTTGGCCAATGGCATACCTGAGAGATGCGAGGAAACTTCCGACAGGAGAAGTCGGTGAAGCCCAAATCGTGGAAACCAGCAGGGATGGCGGGGTTGTTCTGGATGAAAGGCCGTCCCACTGCGTCCCTGGGGAGCTGCTTGTGGACCAGCGCGTTGTGGCGCAGCAGGCCGCGGTGTGTGCGAAAGGTGACGCAGCAGACGTCGCACCTGCCAGGAGAGAGCGCAGGCTGTGAGGTGGCGGCCGCGGCCAAGCTTCCACCCACCCGCCAGCCGTGTGGGGTTTCCTCCTGCTGCATTTCAAGTGAGCAAAATAAAGAGGCTATGATGTCAAGAAGCCAACCAGCTCCTGGTGAGCGACACTAAACTCCTTAAAAAAAAAAAAAAAAAGAGGTCCTACTGGCCCCCGGCACTCCATCTGTGCAGACGACACAGATGTGAACAGGGCTGGGAACCTGAGGCCACCTGCCCTAACCTGCGTTTACATCACGTGGAGGGAACATGTCCCGCCCCCAGCTCCGTGGATTCTGATGATCAGAAATGTTCAGAAGCCAGAAAACACAGATTTCCACAGCAGCTGGAGCAGTCACAGCAGCATCCCTGACGTGTGACTGGGGGAAATGGGGATCAAGCCCTACAGCGGAACTGGAGCGGGTGATGGAGGCCGTGCAGCCCTGTTGCGATGGCCCTGCCCTCTAGGCAGTAATTACAGCTCCCGAGGGCACCCCGCAGAGGCAGCACACCACCTGACCTTCATCCTCCAGAGGGAAACACGGAGGTGCGGCAACGGCCGGCAACGCGGTGGAGGCCACACAGCCAGGAAGCAGCAAAGCCGAGACGCCAACCCTGTTCACATGCCCACCCTCCCCTGCCACCAAACTGGCTCCCTGCCCTAGAAGGGTTCTTACAAACGCGGAGCACCAACAGAGGAGAGACTGTCAAGCTCCCACTCAGAGATGACCGCATACGCCTGACCTGGCCTGGGCCATACGGACGCATTATATGATGCAAATATAATGCATCGTAATATAATATAATAGTGTCTTCATAATATAATGGTGTCTCCGTTTCCTCCAGTTTCAGATCAGTCTCCTAGTCTTCACTGAGCCCAACCCCCATGAAGATATTGCCCACACCCTCCAGACCTGCACTGCATACAGACACAACGAGAGCCTTATTTAAACATCCCCAGTCACAGGGGGTCCATCTCACAGGCTCTGCCGCGTCAGGCAGGGTAGACCTGGGGTGCTCCCAGGACCGCAGGCGGTCCCCCTGGGCAGCATCTCTTTCTGACCACATTACACACCTGTGCGTGCTCCCACAGAATCCCAGGCAGGTCTTTTTCCTGCCTTTCGAGAAGGAACCTGGGGCACAGCAACCTGCCCGAGGTGACCCTGCACACACCTGAGGGGAAACTCTTTTGGCTTTGAAATTCTCTGCAAACCAAAGATGACCCATCACCCGTGAGGTGGCTGAGCTTCACAGGTGGCCCCGAGGCCAGCGCTGCGTCTGTGGAGCTCCTTTCCTGTGTTGGGCAGTGATGGCCCAGCCATCGTGATCCCGTGTCTCCACCACTCCCCGCCTCTTGACACGCCTATCCTCTCACTGTTGAGATTCAGTGTTATCATTCCATTAAATTTAGCACAGCGGGTTCCCATGAACCACTCGGAACACAACCCCCTCTTGAGGGGCCGCTGCTTAAGCTCACCAACGGTGATAAAGGCTTGGGGGCAGCAACGGCCGCAGGGAGCCCGATGCCTTTAGGTGTGGAAAGATCTTGCAGCTGTGGCCGGTACAACGCAGCTCCCGCATCACCGGGCCCTGCTTCCTGCCACTGTTCAGATCCTCCCGCCCCACCGCCCCCTTCCCTCAACCCACATCGTCAACTTTCCTCTCTGTCATGTCTGGGCCAGGAGCAGGTGAAGGAACGGCCTGGAAGCTGGTCTGTGCCTTCTCTGGCAGGTGAGGTGAGAGTTAAGGGAGACAGGGAGCTGTCAGTGGTGGGCCCTTGGGCGTCTCACCCCTGAGGTCTGCGATGGCTTCCTCCTCCTAGTTAACCATTAGCACTGACGACATATATTTTGTGTAGAATATTTGCAGAGTATTTACAATTAATCTTTACCAGCAACCCAGCCAGTGTGTGATGGCCCCATCCCACTGCAAGTTGAGGCCCCGTCCCCGCTCAGCAATGGAAGACAGCAGGGCGCGCTCCATCTGCTGGAGGCAGGCTCCTTGAGCAAAGTCAGGTAAAGGGGTAGGGTGAGAACTTCATTTAAAAAAAATCACGCACATTAAATATTTTACTCAATCTAAACCATTCAGCTGACCCTTATTATTTGCAGATTCAGTGTTTGTGAATTTGCCACCTTGCTAAAATCTGCAAACCCACATCAGCCACTTGACACACATGTTCCCCGCTGGGCCTGGTCAAGGAGATGCTCTGCTCGTTCGTTTCAGCTCTGACTGTAAGCGGGTGTCCTTCTCATTGTCTCTTCGCTGCCACTTCTCTAGCGTTTCAGGGCCTCTTCCTGATGATTCTGTTTAAAATGGTCATCGAGAGCAGTGCTGAGAGCCGCTCAGTGTCCCTGACAGCTGGAAGCCCGTGATGGGCTTTGTGGAGAAAAATGTGTGTGTGAGATGAGCTATAGTGCCATCAGCCGTTTCAGTTCAATGGTGATGCGTCAATGGTATATATTAAACAGAAACACACTTAATAAAACAAGTTTATGTCCTGATTACTACATGAAACTGTGAGCAGAGGCTTGCAGGAAACAAACCCTGTGTTTCCTCCAGGAGCAACAGTCCAGTGCCTGCTAACTTTGCATGCCTGGAACCTTTACAGAACGTACCTACTGTGGAACGAGAGCCCACGATTTGCTCCCTCACCCGTCTTTTCTGGGGGCCAAGGTCTAGTTCCACCGAGGGAAGATCGATGTCCTTCTCACGGTGTGAGGCACTGTGATACGACATCTTTGCTTACTGGCTTTAGACGATCTAAGGTAGAGCAAGAACAGATTTCTGCAACCAAACTCAACCAGCACCTAGGTTCTCACAATCATTCCTCTCGCCTGTTCATATGGGTCTCATCCACCCTACATTTGATAGAAAAACAACAGAACCTACCCAATCTGAATTATGTGCAAGTCTGCCCATCTTTGTTTTCACAGAGACTATTCTTTATATATATAAAAAAAAATTCACTGGCTTATACAGCAAATAATTACAAGCATTACTGACATGAACAGGCTGGGAGAGAGTCCTGACTCTCAGCAGCCGGCATGTCAACTGCAGGTGAGCAGGTAGGCGTGGGCAGAGGGCTGCGCTCTTGTTGGACTTTCAATCTTAGAGTTGAAAGTTTTTTTTTTTTTTTAAAGCATATGTCTCAGATCAGCTTGCTGTCTGAGAAGTGTGTGTGCGATGCATCTTTTTGGATTTATATACCTGCATGTATTTGCATGCATGTGTACCAGGCATATTCAGTTCAGGTCAGTCGCTCAGTTGTGTCCGACTCTTTGACCAACCCCATGGACTGCAGCACGCCAGCCTTCCCTGTCCATCACCAATTCCCGGAGTTTACTCAAAGTCCTGTGCATTGAGTTGGTGATGCCATCCCACCATCTCATCTTCTGTCATCCCCTTCTCCTCTTGCCTTCAATCTTTCCCAGCATCAGGGTCTTTTCCAATGAGTCAGTTCTTCATATCAAAATGGCCAAAGTATTGGAGTTTCAGCTTCAGCATCACTCCTTCCAATGAAGATTCAGGACTGATTTCTTTTAGCATGGACTGGTTGGATCTCCTTGCAGTCCAAGGGACTCTCAAGAGTCTTCTCCAACACCACAGATCAAAAGCATCAATTCTTCGGCACTCAACTTTCATTATAGTCCAACTCTCACATCCATACCTGACTACTAGAAAAACCATAGCTTTGGCTAGATGGAACTTTGTTGGCAAAGTAATGTCTCTGTTTTTTAATATGCTGTCAAGGTTGGTCATAGCTTTTCTTCCAAGGAATATCATAAAATATAAAAATAGAAAATTTTAGAGGATGAACAACAACAACAACAAATCCTATTACTTTGCGCTTGTGCCCCAGAGATCTTTTTGAGCACCCTCCTCTTTCGAGACCACGGCCTCCGTGTGGGCTGCACTGGCATGCCACGTGAGGCATCACATGTGGGTCACACAGGGCATGAGGGTGCCTTGGAAGGTGGTGAAGCGGGTTTACTGTCTGCTCTCACAGCCGTGAATTTATCTAGGAATATCTATTTCCTCCTCCATTCTCCTGTTGGCCTTCAATCCCCTCCCGTTTCTGGCGCGTAGGACCAAGTCTCAGGCATGGTGGGTGCTCAGCACACACGTGCCAGAAGCACTTGGTGCCAGCTACAGGCCGCATCCTTGAGGAAGGCGGGTGTGGAGTGGTGGGGCCTGGGCATGGGACCCAGACACTAGGAGTGGGCAGTCGGAGTGGGTGGCCTTGGACAGCTCGTTTCATCTGTATTCCAGCTGCCTGCTGTGTAAAAATTCCCAGACGTGGCTAAGACTCCCTTGACCTTGTGCAAACCAGGTTCCCAGGGCCATGGCGGATGGGCTGGCATCAGAGGAACTAGGGCGGGACCAGGAATCTGCAGGTGGGCAAGCATGCCACGTGCCTCTTATGTCAGACAAGCTGGGAAAATCAGTGACAGTGAGAAGCAAGGAGGAGGTGTGGAATCTCTGAGCAACTGTGGCTGCAGTCTGGGAGAGCTCTCTCCCTGCTGTGGGGCCCTGTTCTCCCATCTGTAATGTGGGCACCTTCAGTTACTGTAACTGTTAACAAAGGTAACACTATGCTTGGAGAACTGCCAGGTACTAGACCAAACCTCACCATTACTTTACCATGCCAGGAACAAAAAGCCATAACCCGTTTCCCGGGAACTACCACCAAACACGAAAGTGCAGAAAACGTGGAATTTTCATTTCAAAGGGACACCCTGTCCTGTGTACTCGAGAACCTCACAGAACAGCAGAGGGCCTCCCCTGATGCTGGTCCACCTGGGGACGCCCTGGGAGGAACGGGTGTCCTTTCCAGGCCCTGCCCCTTGCCCTCTGCCTCCTTCCTCAGCAGCCCTCCGGCACAACTCACTCTGGAGCCACAGCCCCAACTCAGAACCTTCTCATGACGTGAAACGAGCCCTCCGTCCACCACATCACACCTCTGTTTCCACAGGATTTCAACCAAGGTGCTCCTGTTTCACTTCTGATATGATACAGCCTGTCATCTCACAAACAAACTTCTCAAAAAGTGACTGAGGGAAAAAAAGCAAAATACTCTGCTTTGAAATCTGAAGCACCTCAAGAGGCTGGCTGAACGGAAGGAAAGAACCCTCCTGGGGGAAAAACGCTGCGTCCTCTGCCACGCTTGGACCTCTGTCTGTGGACAGACTTTAAGTGAAACCACAGCAGGACAACGTCACCCAGAGATGGCTAGGCTGCCTGTCAGCCAGACGCTCGGTTCCTCTGGAGGTCCAGTGGGGGTCACTGCAAATCTGCGGGCGGCGCTGCTGGCTGCAGACGCGGGCCTGGGGCTGGCCGCTAACCTCACTCGGGCCTGGTGCCATCGCGGGGGCCACAGCCTCTGGCCGGGTGGTCCCCAGCACTCCCCCCTCACCCCCCCGGTTTGAAGGGGCGGGGATCTTTCAACCCTGCCAGGAACTCGTGAACAGCACGCTGTAAAATATTTAGGTGGAGTGGAACTGTGCGTGGGGACACAGCAGGGGGGCTGCTGGAGGACAATTTCATTTTGCAAGTGATCTGACGATGCGCCAGAGAGAGACTGTACAGATCCAAGGTGGCCCAAAGTTGGAAGCTGAGGGCGACTTTTCCAGGTGGAAACTAACTTCGCTGTCAGTAAGATAAATGCATTTAATGGGGGAAGTGTATCTAGCTGTAGGGTTTAAACAAGGTAATAAAATTCCATCCACTCTTCAGAGAACAAACCTTTTTTTCTTTTTAAGCCACAGAAATAGACTGCCATAAAGAAAACAAATTTAAGTAAACATGCAATTACTTAACGAAACTCAGGGATGAAAACTAATATGGACATCCTGCCTGCCCTCACCTTAGGGAAGGACGATCACCTACTGTGAATGCCAAATCCTTCTGCTCACAGGAGCGCTGTTTCTGTGCCCCAGGCAGCTCACCAGGGCCCACTGTACCCAGAACACTTGAATTCCAGCACATGCTGGCCAGTGCTTCGAGGAGAAAGGAAGCCCATTTAGTCCAGAACGTTGGGAGGGCACCCCATTCCTCCAGCTGTGGGCTCCTTCCTCCCAGGGGGATGCTCTTTTCTGGGGCAGGGGCAGCAGTTTAGTGGGGTGGGGGGTGGGGGGGCTGAGGTTTAGGGGCCTGCAGAGCTGGAGCTTCTGGAAGTGGAGGGGGAGGCTGCTGTCTGAGGCTTGTCTCTTCCGCCTGCCACGGCAGCACCTGCAGCGTCACCGAGGGGTGTGGGGAGGGGTGAGGTGGAGACAGGAAGGACTGGGCTGGGGGGGTCCCAGGGGAGAGAAATGCCTCGGGGGCAGCACGCAGCAGAGTGAGCCAAGTTTCCATCGTGGCCCCCGGGATTCAAAGGAACAGATGGCAGGACTGGGGGCTGCCGGCGCTGGGCTGGAGGGAGGCAGCGGATCCCAGGTGCCCACACCATGGGCCCTCCCCGTCCCTTCTCTTCCAGAGACCACACACACTCACGGTCCCTCGGCACTGGGGCTCTGCCCCCACACTGTCTGTACTGCAAAGAGAGCGCCGTGGACGTGGCCAGAGAAGGCTGACCCCCACAGGAGCGGCAAGCCATACTGATTCTGAGTGCCTCTGCCGGTCCCAGCTCAGCTTTGGCCCCCGCAGCAGGCAGACAGGACAGTGAGGCTGGGGCGGGGCTGCGGCTCCAGGAGGTTGGGGAGTGCTCGCCTCTGGTGGCAGGGATCGGCCATTTCAGTTTTCACGGGACTCTCAAGCAAATGAGTGACGTTCAGGCTCAGATCCACAACTAGTCTCAACAAAGCAAGAGTCAGGATGTTAAATACACGGGTGGGAGACAGACACGCACCACAGTGCAGCCAATGGGGCAGACGGCCACGGAGGCCGCTCTTCACTACACAGGCCCTTCCTTCCTCCTTGGTTATTTTTCAGACGAAAACTGCAGAATCCTGGGCTGGGGTGGGCACGCGTTGGGTGGGCGTGGGCTCTGTGCAGGGCGAGGGGGACAGGAAGGAGCCGGCCTCACAGTAGGGCTAACAGAGAATCAGCAGGACTGAATCACGATAAAGGCTTCAGCCATAAAGCAGGGAACCGGCAGCCACTGCTGGCCCAGGTTTCCCAAGAAACCTTCCTGAAGGATCCACAGTGGGAGGGGAGCTCACACATCCACAGAAGACAGTCACGTCAAGATAAATGTAGAGGCAAGATAGCCAGCTGAGGGATTGAAAGTGGAAGACAAGGCCGTGAAGAAGCTTTAAAAAAATGTGCTTTAAGGCCGTGGCTGAACAATTCTGGGCCTAAGCCATTGCAGGGTTTGCTCGGTAACTCCTTGTTCATCTGGTGACGCTTATTCCCACGCTGTTCCATCATGTTTCCCAGTTAAGGGACAGACAGCTGACCCCCACCGCCCCAAGAAAGGGTTAAAAAACTTTTTTCTCCTCACTCTGCTAAGCATATTTTCGAAGGACTGCTTTGGCAAATTTCAAACATCGGGAATCACATTTCTTTATAATCTCAGGTTTCTCCAATCATCTAAGGGAGGCGATGCGCAGTAGTTTGAAGGCACGAAGTCCATTCAAGCTTCTGACCGCCGGGGGTTCTGCACAGTTGGATCACATCATTTGGGAGGCAAGATGCAAAACAAAATTTAGATTGCCATTCAGTTACCCAATCTTTACAAAAGCGAAAGGAGATAAAGGTGGCTCTTTATTACGATAAAGACTAAAGGCCAAATTGCTTGCCTGTTCTCGGTCAAGTAAACGTCAGCAGTACCTGGAGAAGCCCTGGAATTTGCTGCCTTCTCTCTGTCACCGGAATGGGATTCCCAGGGAGCGACAGGAACCCGAAACTGTTTTAAGTGTTGTGAGGTTTAAAACATTATAAACAACACGTGTTCTAAACGTTAGTATCAGAAGTAAATGTTCACTGAGTATTACAGTCTGAGCTCTGTGGCTGCCCCCTCATCCTCACAACGGTCCCCACGTCCATCTTCCAGATGGGGAGGCTGAGCCCAAGGTCACTGAGATGCCAGCCACAGGTCAGACTGCAGGGGGCTGCTGATCGAAGCATGGAGACGGCAGGTGCTCCCAGGCTCTGTGCGTCCTGGGTCACATCCTCATCACCCGGGGCCCTGCACAGCGGCTTCTCTGGGAGTCCTCCCCACACCCCATCATCAGAACCTGTGAAACGCCTCGCTGAGAAAGGGGCAGGTGCCCTGCTAACTTCCTTGATATACTGAATGTCTTGCTCATTATAGTGTTTTAATTGAGGGACTGACATTCCTCTTTTAAAAGGATTTCATGCTTCGTTTTTCCTGTTCGGTCTTCAGAGGCGAGAAGGGGTGAGTGCAAACAACCTCTCGTCCGGGCTCCACCCGCCTCAGACATTCCTCTCTCCTCCTGCCCACCCTCCCAGCCCTCCCTCACGTCCCGGCCGGAGAACTGACATCCGACAGCTGCACTAATCTCCCCCAGTTGCTGGGAGCAACGGTGAGGGCCCTGTGACAGGGGCCTGGCCTGCGGCAGCCCGCCCTCCCCACACCCAGGAATCTGCGGGGCTACACAAGGCGTCCCGATGCCCTGCAGCCCTGCTCGACCCAAGTAACGCAGGGTGAAGCTGGGCAGGTCCAGGGACCGGCTCAGCAGGGGCTGGGGTGAGCCCGGATCTGCGGCCACACCGCCCCGAGGGGCTGAGTCACAGAGCGGCCCCTGGGTGGGGCGGGGGTCAGCCCTAACAAAGACGCTCCAGCTTCCGTCCAGTCAGGGGAGGGGTCTTCCCCCGTCTGGCCCCCCAGCGTGTTTCAAACCTGCCTCTGCCTGGCTGGACCTGGGCCCCCAGGGATTTTGAATACGAGATGCTGAAGAGTATTCTGTGATACCCCTTTCCTATATTTAGGATGACATTTAACAAGTGTGGGACCAGCGCCATGTGAATCGGTCTCAGGGCCCCCGTGCAGGTGATGAGTGTTCGGGGGAAGAGGCGCAGTGAGGGAGGCGGCCAGTCCTGGGCGCCCAGAGGCAGCTTCTGGCGCTGCCCACCTTCCCCTGGTGCAGCCGTGGCTGCAGAGCCCCCTCAGGGGCCCACCTCCTAACCCCTAATCCCAGGGCATGTCTTCCTCATGACCAGCATCCACACTGACACGGGACTACGGGGGCCCACCCTGGGCAGGTGCAGGAAACGCCTCAGCCCCGCCATCACCACGCGGCTGCCTCTGCTCGACCTGGGGAGGCAGTCCCGGCCAGCCCGCCCGTGATCCCCTGCTCTGCCACAACCCCTCTCACTTGTCTCTGCCGTCGCTGCTCTCCTCTCAAGTCTGGTCACAGGCCTAGCACACAACAAGCACCAGTTCATTTGCTGGATACATTTTAATGGAATTAAAAAATTATTTATTACCTGATCTCCTTTAATTAAGAAGCCATATAAGATTATACAAGAACTTCTGCAAAACTTCCCCCTCAGCTGCAGCTAATACCGCTGTGACCACCCAGCTGTCCCCTCTCCCAGCCAGGCCCCCGTCAGCCGGGGACCAGTTACTAATTCACTGAAAGGTGTCTTCTGCGACAAAGCCCTCCCAGCCGCATGGGGGCCTGCCCGAGGACCGTGCACGCGTGTGGACTGCTGAGGGCTTGGAAAGTGCGTGTTCCAGAGAGATGGGCTGCTCCCTATCCTGGCTGGCAAAGACTGTATGAGAGCGAGAATGTAAACCACGTCACTGACAACTTTTGTACTGACGTTGTATTTTGGACATATCGATACATGAGCAAAGCGTGACCCCCTTCACAGCTTCCTCTTCCTCCTTAGGGCGTGGCCCCCGTGGCTCCCCTCGTGGCCGCTGCTGACCCGGACTTCCCTCCCGCTGACTCTCCCCGGGCGGAGGACTGCCTGCTACTGTTCTATTCTTATAACCAGGCCTGAAATTCAACACCAGCACAGCCTTGCACAGGGATGTCCCCACTGCATCCACCTGCTCCTTCAACACTCTGTCTCATCACCTCCGGTCCCCGGGGCCAGCTTTCAGGAGCCTCTGCTCCTCGTCTGGGGGTCTGGACACAGGGCCGAGTCACTGCTGGTCATGCCACGGCGGCTTCGTGTCCTCCTCCTGCCCCAGCGCCCACTGCATTAATGTGAAACACAGGGGACTGCAGGAGAACAGCCTCGGCGTTTACACGAGTTTGGATTTCCAGTGATTTTTATTAACGAACAGCGGGCACCTTGCCAGCTTTGGGGGTGGGGGGTAAGGACAGGGAAGCGCACGAGAGAAGCCAACAGCTGTTTTGAGTTATAAACTTCTGTCTAAACTGGTAGCATCCCACTGTGGTTCTGCTGCCTTTGGGGTTTGCAAATGGAGTGGGCACCTATTTTAGCTCTGGGTTAACAAGCAGTCTCTCCCACCAGCTACTGTCACAGTTCACTGCCCGGCTGGGCCCTGCTGTCTCAGGCCTGCCTCCAGGCATCCTAAGAGCAGGGGACTTCGTGGAGGGCAGAGCAGAGAGGGGAGAAGGGAGGTTAACTCTGCTCTGTAACTGATTCCTCTGGTTTCCAGACACAAGCCCCACCCACTAGACAGGCCAACTGGTAGGCCTGCAGTGGACGTGGGGCAGCCTCTTCTCACAGCTCTGCCGGAGGGGCCCGCCGGCCACAGGCCTCCTGCGGTCCCCTCCCCAATCAAACGGGGGCAGCACCAAGTGGGCGAGGGAGACGGGCAGGACTGGAGGTTTACTGTCACAGCTGCGGCGTCCCAGTGGGTGAACTGTGTCCCAGATCACGTGGAGTGCTGAGCCAGCATCCGGGGGAGTCCCCGTCCCCATCCTCTCTGAGCGGCAGGCCCCGCTCCAGGAGCGCCCACGCCCTGGGCTGGCCAGCACCGACAGAGGCACCTCACCTCCCCGTCACCGCNCTGCGGCGTCCCAGTGGGTGAACTGTGTCCCAGATCACGTGGAGTGCTGAGCCAGCATCCGGGGGAGTCCCCGTCCCCATCCTCTCTGAGCGGCAGGCCCCGCTCCAGGAGCGCCCACGCCCTGGGCTGGCCAGCACCGACAAGAGGCACCCACGGCGGTGCAGGCTGCAGCTACCCAGAACGCTCTCCCGAGAGCAAGCCCGCTTCCCGTCGGAGAGAATCTCCTAGAAGACAGTCACGGGGTAGTTCCTGAGACGTGTCTGATCACAAACCAAAGCCCCAAGTGAGAGCAAAGCTGGGAGGCGCAGACAGGAGCGGCGAGTGGACCAGGCGCCCCACGGAGCCGCGTCAGGGGCACCCCCCAGTGGGGGCCGGGGTCGCCGAGGCGATGCCTGCCTCTGCCCTCGACGCAGCGCGTGAGGCTGGTCTGGTAATGCGGGCTCTGTGTGTGCGTCCTGGCTCCAAAGGACACTCTCAGCAGTCACCACCCCTGACAGCCCACACCCGGGGTGGTACAGATGCTTAGGAAACCAGGAAGTCAAGCTCCTGATTCTGCCGGGACAACAGGGCCTATGAAAGGAAGGGCTCAGGGCTTTTCTTGGTAGACAGAATGTCGACTGTGAAGAGGCCGAGGATTTCCGGCCTGAAAGGGAACCTGGGGCGAGCTGGCCCAGCTCCCCTTCGTGGCTCCGACGCCGCTGGTCCAGGCCCACGAGAGCAGCGGTGGGACAGGCCCCAGGCCTTACTGCCCACCCGTGCCTGCCCATCACACTCCTCGATTCCCTTGGACAAGGCAGTCACTTGGAGACATTTTCTAGCACTTCAACTGCTCAGACTTTAATCTGCCCATACATTTTTTTTTTGCTCTCTAATGGAAAAATGTCAAGCTAATGTGATCAAGGATAATGGAATCTGACACGGCTTTAACTTGCTGGATAAGTAGGCTTCTCCCTCGAACACAAACGTCTTTACTGCCTCAGACCTTTGCACTCCTCAGATACAACCAAACACGTGCCCCCAGGAAGGAAATCTGGTCCATGGACCGGTGAGTCAGACCAACAGATGTCCACACTTCTGCACTCCCGGGTGCATCCTGAAACCCAAAGCTGCAGCCAGGAGCACCTCTGCGCTGGGAACCCTCAGCTGGGCCGCTCAGGACGCGCTACTTTCAAGTCTCAGGAGGCCTGGGGCTCCCCAGGGTAGCCCTTCTGGAGGCAGAGGGGCCTGCCCAGCAGGGTCACTGGGCTCCCTGCCTGATGACGACGCAGCGGTGAAGGTGGAAGGAGAGCTGAGGCCCCCAGCCCAGCCCCAAATTCTGCCAGAGGCTTCATCACCAGCCGGTTGTCCTGCCCAGGACCAGAGGATCAGAAAATCCAACCCCCGTCATTGCGGCCGCAACAGGCTTCATTCAGGTGCCTTGTCCTGCAGGACACAGCTCAGCCTTGCCCCCAGTGCTTTCCTGGCTTCCTGTGCTACTGGCCCAGTCCCACAAGCACCTGCCCTGCATGCCCATCCTTACCACCCACGCGGGTGCACCTCACGAGTAGTGGGGCTCCAACACCTTCTGTGCAGAAAACGTGTCTGCTGCCCAGAGCCCTGCGCTAGGAGGCTCCCCGTGTGCAGGGACTCAAAGGGGTGGCCCAGGGGCCCTGCCCAGAGTGCAGGAGGCACCGGGACCCTGGGGAAGCCTCCTGTGGCCGCAGCCACCTGTGTGGCCTTGCCAGTGGCCCCAGCACTGTGCTGGGCTCAGCCACAGGCTGGAGGGACGGGAGGGAGGGGCGTCGCACCCTGCACCAGCACGGCCTGCCTGGCCTGCTCCTACCTCAGCGGGTTATCCGAGTGCGTCTCCATGTGGGTCTCCAGCCCGTACTTGCACACGAACTCCTTGAAACAGAGCGGGCAGTGAGACACCTCCTCGGCTTTCCTCTCCGTGTCACCCAGTGGCCCGTCCTCCGCCATCTGAGGGGAAAGGAGAAGCACAGGGTCACGAGGGTCCCCGCGCGCTCTGACCGGGCGGCCAAACACGCCCCCAGCCTGCTCCTTCCTGCTCAGCCCCCTCAATCCAACTGATGTCTGTGGAGCACCAGTATCTGCCAGGAACTGGGAGTAAATGGGGGATGACAGGAGAGGCCCCAGGGCCGGGGAAGCCCCTGCTCTAGCTGGAGAAACAAAAGCAGCCTGGAACAACGGAACAAGCTCTCTGCATCATCAATGGGTTCAGCCGGGGGCTCCACAGAGCAAGGATGGACAGGCGTGCTTTTCTCCAGGTACCTTATGAAACAGCGCAAGGAAACACAGCTGAAAAGCCTGCGAGTGGGGGTCTGCCAAATCCCCAGACTGAGAAACTGAAGGCTGGTGGGGGGGTTTAGCCGGGAGCCCCTGGGCTGCACGCGCATTCATGCGGGGGCAGGGTGGGGAGGACCTTTTTGGCCGGCGCCGGGTCTTCCTTCTCTGACTCCGCGTCGTGACTCAGTTTCCTCTTGGAGGACAGCCGCCTGCGCTTCAGTGGGGATGGGGGGGCTGCGGCTGCAGAGCTGCTGGGGTCCTTCTCGTGGATCTTCATGTGTCTGCAAAGAACACACAGTGTGATCTAGGCACGAAAACTGGGTTGGTTTAAATGTCTTCCATTTGGGCACTGGTACCTAAAAGTTTTCCGTAGTTAAGAGACACGGGGGTGTAATTTACATGGTGACTTCGTTTTAAAGCCTTATAATCTCCTTCAACTCCTCTTGAAGCTCTCACAATGAAGTACTGGCCAAAAACGTGGCTCAGCGCCTTGCTCTCTGTTGGGAGACGTTCGTGAACTTCGCTGGCACCAACGAGAGGAAAGCAAGCCATCTGATGACCCGCTCCACTTACGCAGACAAGCTGCACCATTTGGGGACACATAATTCTATAGGCAAAAGGAGTCCCAGGCACTACCACCAGTTCACTCGGTGGGCCTGGAACCCAGCCCCCGCCTACCAAGAGAACGTGTCCTCTCCTGCCTTTGGAAGCATGCNGCTGAAAAGCCTGCGAGTGGGGGTCTGCCAAATCCCCAGACTGAGAAACTGAAGGCTGGCGGGGGGGTTTAGCCGGGAGCCCCTGGGCTGCACGCGCATTCATGCAGGGGCAGGGTGGGGAGGACCTTTTTGGCCGGCGCCGGGTCTTCCTTCTCTGACTCCGCGTCGTGACTCAGTTTCCTCTTGGAGGACAGCCGCCTGCGCTTCAGTGGGGATGGGGGGGCTGCGGCTGCAGAGCTGCTGGGGTCCTTCTCGTGGATCTTCATGTGTCTGCAAAGAACACACAGTGTGATCTAGGCACGAAAACTGGGTTGGTTTAAATGTCTTCCATTTGGGCACTGGTACCTAAAAGTTTTCCGTAGTTAAGAGACACGGGGGTGTAATTTACATGGTGACTTCGTTTTAAAGCCTTATAATCTCCTTGAACTCCTCTTGAAGCTCTCACAATGAAGTACTGGCCAAAAACGTGGCTCAGCGCCTTGCTCTCTGTTGGGAGACGTTCGTGAACTTCGCTGGCACCAACGAGAGGAAAGCAAGCCATCTGATGACCCGCTCCACTTACGCAGACAAGCTGCACCATTTGGGGACACATAATTCTATAGGCAAAAGGAGTCCCAGGCACTACCACCAGTTCACTCGGTGGGCCTGGAACCCAGCCCCCGCCTACCAAGAGAACATGTCCTCTCCTGCCTTTGGAAGCATGCTGGGGTCAGATGTGAGAAGTGCTGACCCAGCACATGTCTGAAGTGCCTCCGACCTGAAAGCCTGCCCTTGCTCTCCGAGGTCTTGCATGAACTCCCAGATCATGAGAGTGGCTGGGACAATGGTTAAGTTACCTGTTCCAACCCTGACATCTACAGAACCAGGAATATACATACAAGGAAGGATTACATCAGTATGTAAGGAAGGAGCACACGCTTGCTCCAAAAAGAGATACGGGTGAGCTGACTTAAGTGACCTTACGTTATCAAGTTCTAAAACAAACATTCTAGGAAGAATAGCATTACAAAAAGACAGTCAGTCTCGATTTCCTCACTTTGTGACATGAGAGGCTGACTTTTCCTAATGACAGTCATCGTTGGCATCACCATCTCCGAACAGGGTTAAACTGTGCCAGATGTGGGAATGTAGCCACGGCGCTTTATAAATAACTCTCTGATGGGATTATCGTACTGGAGACATTCTCAGGAGTGGGAAAAAACAGCAACGTTTTCATAAATGATCCTGTCACACTTCTAAAACGAAGTTCTGTTTAGCTCACACTCACTCTCTGCTGTACTTTATTTACTGGAGACAGGCTTGGGAGGGAAGGGCTAAGAAGCTCATGAGCCACAAGGAGCAACAGTTCAGACTCTCAGGCCAATGATCCAACCGGAAGGCTAGGTTCTTCACCTCTGCCTCCAGGGACACCTGTGAGTCCTCCTCCTCTGACTGTGTGGAGGTGAGAGCCAGGGCTTCCCTGGTTCCGATCCTGCAGACGTGTTCTTGAGGGTGGAGGGGTCCCTGGGGCAGGCCCTGACCACATTAACCCCTGTCCAAAGCACACGAGCCCAGTCATCCACCAGCAGGTGAGATGTGGCCTCACCTTTGAGGAGTGGGTTCAGGGAAGGCGGCTCACACTAACCCTCTGCTTTCTTAGGGGGGCTCAGTGTGGTAGGTGAGAAAGATCTAGTGGGAGAAAATGGAAAAGAATCACAGACAACTGTCATGCCCACGTCCACACAATGCCTTGCTCAGGTTATCAGGGAATGAAGCTTTATTATTCTTTTTGGCCCCTTAAAGTCTTCAGAGAGTTAATGGGAGACAAACAGCTTTGTTCTAAGCACCCCCTCTATTTCAAGATGGCTGAGAGTTAGGGAGACGATCACTTAATATCAGTGTATGGAGAAAAAAAATGGGTGGCAAGTTTCTTTCAACATTTGTCATATGGCGTATTCCAATTTAAGAAATGTAAAAAGTTTTTTTTTTTTTAAAGGCATCTAAGAATTGAGGATGCTTACTGCTTGGAAAGAAGGTTATGACCAACCTAGATAGCATATTAAAAAGCAGAAACATTACTTTGCCAACAAAGATCCGTCTAGTCAAGGCTATGGTTTTTCCAGTGGTCACGTATGGATGTGAGAGTTACACTATAAAGAAAGCTGAGTGCTGAAGCATTGATGCTTCTGAACTGTGGTGTTGGAGAAGACTCTTGAGAGTCCCTTGGACTGCAAGGAGAGCCAACCAGTCCATCCTAAAGGAGATCAGTCCTGGGTGTTCACTGGAAGGACTGATGCTGAAGCTGAAACTCTAACACTTTGGCCACCTCATGCGAAGAATTGACTCACTGGAAAAGACCCTGATGCTGGGAAGGATTGGGGGCAGGAGAAGGGGACGACAGAGGATGAGATGGCTGGATGGCATCAGTGACTCGATGGATGTTGAGTTTGAGCGAACTCCGGGAGTTGGTGATGGACAGGGAGGCCTGGTGAGCTGTGATTCATGGGGTTGCAAAGAGTCGGACATGACTGAGTGACTGAACTGAACTGACTGAGGAATTGAGGAAGTGTGATAATACTAAGGGATGTAAATTAGAATCAAATCCATCGTTTCAACAGATCACTCAAAATTAACTTCAAAAATGAATACCCTTTCTACAGCCAATAGGTTACTGGTGTGATTGACACGAGGCCACGATCACCGTGAGAACACTGGGAATCAGAGCTGATGACTGCAAGCAGTTCACAAGTTCATCGCCAGCTACACCTTTTCTATCATGTGACACCAACGGTCATGAGGCTGGAGCTTTATTATCTGGCTCCTGGGATGTACGAGGGAGGTGGTTTTCAGGGAGCAGAGGCCAAAGGGGAGACTGGAGCCAGGAGCCTCACCTAGACTAGAATCGATTTTGCAGATGAGGCTGCGGAGGTGCAGAGGCTGACACGCCAGGGCCGATGCCGAGGTCTGTGCTGTCTCCCGGACTGCCTCAAAGGCCGGGCCTCTGCCTCTCTGCCCCAGAGCGAGGGCTGGAGCCTTGGGGCTCTTCCCTGCGCCCTAGACACTTCCTCCCCCAGGGGCCGTGGCCCGCTGTGTTGCGACTGTCGCCCAGCTCTAACCTGCAGGAGAAGAGAGGGCTCCAGGTCGGGCCTCGACACTCCCACCTCCAGCCCTGACTTGTTGCTGATGGCAGGGGGACAGGACAAGGGCAAGGTCATCTCCGGGGCCTGGAGGCAAGGACGAGGCTCCTGAACATGTCAGCCGCTCCAGCTCCCTCACTGAACCCAGCTGGAGCATCAGTTCAGAGCCATGCTCCTCCAGAGTCAAATCCTGCTCACTGGCCAAGACACAGGAGTTCCTAGCCTGTCTTCGTAGCGACAGGAGGCCCAACCTCTGGAGGAGCACTTAAGAGCTTGATTCACGGCATTTCTGGACGCAGATGTGATGTGCACTTACAGATTCTTCCTACCCTGACCCCTGTTCTCTCCAATAGCAGGAGCAGTCACAGGAGTGTCCACTTCCTCCCAGACGCTCATAGGAAGTGGGGCGAGTCTCCATGGGGAACCACCGATGGCCTCTTCCCTGCAGAGCAGGGCCAGAACAGGGGACAGTGGGCAAGGAGGAGATGACCCCAATTCTCTTCTTTAGAAGACCTGGCTCTGCTGTTTTCCCAGGTTTCATTTCAAGGCTAATTCATCTAATTTCTAAGTTCCATCCTAAGGACCAACAAATTACACGAGCCTCAGGCCTGGAAATGGGGTGAGATGCTGTCCAACCACCCACGTGGCACAGAACCTGGCTCAGCCCTGCGCCGCCACTTCCAGCAACAAGGACTCTCCATTTCAGCAAGGCCAAGTGTTAAAACCATCTTCCCTGAGTTGAGTCAGAACTTTCGTCCTTCCTTTAAATGCCTGTCCGTCCTCGGGGGCGAAAGTCAGGCTGCCTTCTCTGCTGCAGGGCCACTCCTCGACAGTTCCCGGNGGATTCTCCTGGCAAGAATACTAGAGTGGGTTGCAGTTTCCTTCTCCAATGCATCCATGCATACAAGCTAAGTCCCTTCAGTTGTGTCCGACTCTGTGCAACCCCATGGACAGCAGCCCACGAGGCTCCTCTGTCCACAGGATTCTCTAGGCAAGAGTACTATGTCCCTGCAATGGACTGTTACGTGACAAGAAAAAAAGATGCTACAACGTTGATAAATGTTGAAAGCATTAAAGCTAAGTGAAAGAAGTTGGTTAGGAAAGCCCGCACATTCCATGAGAAGTCCACAGAAGGCGAATGCACAGGGGAAGACTGATGAGAGTCTTCCTAGGGCTCGAGGGTGGGAGGTAAGGAGAGCCACTGCGAGTGGGTGTGGGCTTCCTTCTGGCACAATGAAAATGCCCTCAAATGGGGTAGGAGAAAGCGAGGAAACCACCCACGAAGGTAATACTTCCAGGATGAGATTTTGAGAGCTCAAATACAGAACAAAGAATTTTTTTTTTTAAGCAGGAGGAATAAAAGAGAGCACGCTACACAGAACAAATGGCACAGAGAAGGCAGAACGATGCTGACAGNACCACCCACGAAGGTAATACTTCCAGGATGAGATTTTGAGAGCTCAAATACAGAACAAAGAATTTTTTTTTTAAAGCAGGAGGAATAAAAGAGAGCAAGCTACACAGAACAAATGGCAGACAGAAGGCAGAACGATGCTGAGAGGCCAATGAGGAAGCAGAGAGCTAAGGCTAGAAATTACCGCTGCTTAGTCTCTAAGTCACGTCTGACTTCTCTGAGACCCATGGACTGTAGCCCGGCCGGCTCCTCTGTCCATGGGATTTCCCAGGCAAGAATACTGGGGTGGGTTGCCATTTCCTTCTCGAGGGGATCTTCCTGACTCAGGGATTGACCTTGTGTCTCCTGCNAGGCCAATGAGGAAGCAGAGAGCTAAGGCTAGAAATTACCGCTGCTTAGTCTCTAAGTCACGTCTGACTTCTCTGAGACCCCGTGGACTGTAGCCCGGCCAGCTCCTCTGTCCATGGGATTTCCCAGGCAAGAATACTGGGGTGGGTTGCTATTTCCTTCTCGAGGGGATCTTCCTGACTCAGGGATCGACCTTGTGTCTCCTGCCTGACAGGCAGATTCTTTACCACTGAGCCACTTGGGAAGCCCAGAAGCTAAAAAATGAAAATAAACATTCCTAGGAGGAGATGACGGGCAAAAAGAATATGAAATTATGTATATATATAAAAAGGTAACACCCTTCATCAAAATCCTTTAATATACTGATACATTTCACAGCATCATACTCTACCCTGCTTCGAGGAGTTCACACTGAGACATACATAGGATTCAAATTATTGCAGCATTACTCAGAAATGCAAGTAACAATAATAAGTAACACTGGTTGCCTGCCAACCATGTGCTAAACTCATTGTCTCTAATCCCCATCCTAGTCCAATGAAGTGAATACTATCAAAAATCTCAATGTAAAGAGGAGCAAAGTCAGGTACAAAGGTGATGCAACTTGCTCAAGGATGGAAAACTTTTAAGTAGCAGAGCTGAGACTTGAAATCAGGACCTAATTCCAAAAACCCATAAATTTACCACTATACCAGTGTGTCTCAAGTACACTATCAGGGGATCATAATTTTACATAGAATAAATGGGACCATCTCATTTGAGCATTTATATATGATAAAATACCAATTTCACAACTCTGTAAACTTTTCTTTTAAAATACATATGTAAAAAAAAGTTAGCCAACTTTTTAAAAGAAATCAATATAATGCTTAAAATGGAATATGGAAAAATAAAAACAGCCTGATTTTTTGAGAAGGTGAAATTTGGGTCCCTTTAAAATGTTTTCCTAGGTTTCCAATGTTCCTAAAATATTTGTGTAAAAAAAGAAGACAAGTTTGTTCTGACCCCTAAATCATAAGTCCTCTTTCTATGAAGTGTATTTTCCATTGGTTCCTCCCACAACATTTTTAATATGCCCACCACTGAGGTTTCTCCCACTTCAGAGGGAGCCTCCTTCTCCCTCAGGAAGTAAATTCCTGACATTTATCAGATTTTTCCCTTCATTTTATCCTATCTTATCCTGAAGCTCTCCAGCCCACTTAACTATTTATTCGATGTTCCAGAACTGTTTCGCCCTGCAGGGAATCTGTAGGCATATGCAAATAGTTTTAAAAAGGCAAGGGTTACTATGCTAATCCTCTAGGGTTTCTCCGCGTCTGATAAGCTGCCCATCTCCATATCTCAGCAAAGAAACTCCGACTGGCCAAGGGTCACCCTGAGGATTCCCCCATCAGCCACAGACCAAGCCCAGGTACTGCTGGCTGTCGTGAGCAGACACCTCTGACACACTGGAGACTGTACAGGCAGGTAGACAAAACCAGCTCTGGCTTTTCCGCACAGGAACAGACATCCTCCTGCCTTTGGGAAAGACGGCCAGAGGGCCACCCTGCTTTTGGTCAATCCTCTCTGGGCTCGAGGCGGCGGATGCAGGCTGCCCGCACCCGTGCATGGTAGAGGCCTGCCTGCGTGCGGTGCACCCACCCGTGCATGTTCCCGATGGTGGTGAAGGCCTGTCCGTGCACGGCGCACCCACCCGTGCATGTTCCTGATGGTGGTGAAGGCCTGTCTGTGCACGGCGCACCCACCTGTGCATGTTCCCGTTGGTGGCNCAGGAACAGACATCCTCCTGCCTTTGGGAAAGACGGCCAGAGGGCCACCCTGCTTTTGGTCAATCCTCTCTGGGCTCGAGGTGGCGGATGCAGGCTGCCCGCACCCGTGCGTGGTAGAGGCCTGCCCGCGTGCGGCGCACCCACCCGTGCATGTTCCCGATGGTGGTGAAGGCCTGTCCGCGCACGGCGCACCCACCCGTGCATGTTCTTGGTGGTGAAGGCCTGTCTGTGCACGGCGCACCCACCCGTGCATGTTCCCGTTGGTGGCGAAGGCCTGTCCGCGCACGGCGCATCCACCCGTGCATGTTCTTGGTGGTGTATGTTCTTGGTGGTGGTGAAGGCCTGCCTGCGTGCGGCGTACCCACCCGTGCATGTTCCTGGTGGTGGTGAAGGCCTGCCCACATGAGGCGCACCCACCTGTGCATGTTCCCGTTGGTGGTGAAGGACTGCCCGCAGACGGTGCACTTGTAGGGCCTCTCCCCGGAGTGCACCAGCATGTGCCGGTCCAGGGAGCTGGCCGAGCTCAGCGACTTCCCGCAGATGCTGCATGAGTGGTCGGCCCCGCCCGTGTCCGTGTTGTGCTGCGGAAAGCAAGGATCACAGCATCACCGAGGGGGACGGGTCACAACTCAGTGATCGGGAGGTGTAAATTCCGAGCTTCACATATACACGCACGTATAAACACACACACACACACACATGTGTATTAAAACGTCAGCAATGCTTCTCAGCTATTTTTTGGTTTCATTTTAAATGTCTCCCCGAATGTCAAAATCTATCGGGACCAGAGACAAATCTTTGGCTCGCTCTTCCGTTTCCGTGTTCCAGTATTGACAAGCACTCCTTCCGCAGGCTTGAGGGTGGGGTCTCTGCAGGTCTTCCTCAGAGACACATCCATGGCCACAAAACCTAACATGAGCAGAAAGACGCGACTCCGAGGCCAACGTGAAGGACGGCCCTCACATGAGTTCTGCTAGTCTGATGACTCAGCCTAGCTGTCAGAGAAAGAGAACTGAAACCTGCCTGGCTCAGAGTTCTGGCCTCTGAAACATGTTACAAAGGAATGTTTCTGTCCAAACCCAAGTGACTAAACGATGCCATTATTCAGCACCGCGTTATGACTTGAGTGCTGTCAGTCCTCCACAGTTTCAGATTCAGTACTATCTCATGAACCATCCACAGCAGGCAAGGGAGAAGGATAAATCTCCTAATAAAGAAAAGCCAGAGAGATCCCAAACCAAGGGGATTCCCCGCTGCACAATATAAGTTTACAGCGGCGCACAGAATTGGGATCTACATCTACAATCTCACCGTGCTGTGAGGAGATCTGGTTCATGTTTATGACGAAAAGTCTGTTATTTGTGATCGGTTAACTAGATGTTTGCTAAATTCTGAAAAGGTGTTTTGTGTGACCTGGGACTCTGTCACAGTAACATGGATACATGAAAACTGTTTCATAACTGCTCCTCAAAATCCTTACAATATTACATCTCTATTAAACAGCCACAATTCATCCATTAAGATAAAGTCACCTCCCCTCTTAACGAGGAGCTGTGTGAACAGACACAGGAGCAGCGGCTGACCTGGCGAATGTGCATGGTTAGCTGGTGCTGGGTGGTGCAGACCTTCTCGCACAGGGGGCAGCTGTAGGAAGACTTCTCCTCTTTCGTCTCCTGAAAAGAGAGGAGAAAAGCATCCGCTTCAGCCCACAGTGAACTGGTGCCTCTCACGTGTGTCACACACGCCTGTGTTACACACACCTGTGTCTCATGAGCTGCAGCCACAGAGCGGCTGAGAGCATGGGCCCTGGAGCCGGGCTGGCTGTGAGCCTGTCTGCCCTCTGTTTCCTCGCTGATAAAATGGGGAAAAGCAGAGCATCCCCAGCCGCATGCTACGAGGAGGAGTAAGCAAGGAGCACCCAGCAGGCATGAGCACAGAGCTTGGTTCAGGGGTGAGTGCTCGCTAAGCAGCAGTGTTCCCGCTAGACAGCACTCAGTGAATCATCGGGGACGGGGAAAAATTAAGCGTCAAGTCACGGCCGCGCCAGAAACGGGCTTACTCCCCAAGTCTGACCCAGGCTCCAGTCACCTGTTTCTGCCTGGTCTTAAGCCCCCAAGATACATGAAAGGGAATGGAGTTCTCGTGACAAAAACCCACCCTCCCAAGGGTGGAAGGCCCCAGTGCCCACCTGGGTGCCCAGCAGGCATCAGTGGGACCCTTTACGGCTGGAGCACCTGCCCTAAGTGTGAGGAAAGGAGGGAGCCAGCTTTGGGGCTGGGCCCTCAGGCATTTTCAACAGCCTTCTTTTCACTTGTACTCATTCAACTGAATTTCTGTTCCCTGTGAATAACACCAATTATTAAACAGTTACTATGCACACGTGAAATGGTGTTTTTTTTCATGCAACCATTAGAGATGGCTACTGTTACGGATCCCATTTTCAGGATGAGGAAATGGGTACAGAGAAGCAAGTAACCTGCCCCAAAACAGAGTCAGGATTAACACTCAGGCCAGCTGCTCACAGCCCATGCCCTAACCACTAGGATACACAAGTCTGACCCAGAAAGGATTGAGCCCAAGGCACAGAAAGCAAACACCCTTGTGGCTGGCTCATGAGAGATGGTGACAATGAAATGAAAGCCGCCCTGAAAACCACAGAGACAAATGGCGCCGTGCACTGTGCGGGGTGGCGTGAACACACGAGGGGGCTCGTCCTCGGCTCCTACGGGAGGCCCCGCCCACTCCTCAGAGGTGAACAAGCCCCATGGCAAGTAACACACACCTTCTCTCCTTGGGCCTGAGAAATAAGTATGCTACACATTTTTTCACTCTCATATTTTAAAAAAAGCACAGATATGTATTTTTAAGGAAGTATATTAACCCAGAGACAATTAAAAGACAAGCAAAAACCCTACGCTGCAGCCTCGCTCAGTCATCACCCGCCTCGACCCCTCCCAGACGCAGAAGGTGTGTGCGCGCTGGGAGCAGGCTGTTCGGTCAGGATGCAGCTGGCCGAGAACCACCAGACAGAAAGTGAGAACAACAGGCTGAGGGCTCTCGCCTGGCACTGCGGGATGCCTCAGGGCTGGCCCAGACTTGGTCTCTGGGCTGTTTTTGTTTAATTATTAGATTAGCAACAATGTGTATTAAAAAGCAGTTCTGGGGGCTTCTTCCCTGGGGGTCTGACTCTACACTCCCAAGCACAGGGGCCTGGGTGTGATCCTTGGTCTGGGAGCTAGATCCCAGGTGCTGCAATGAAGATAAAAGCTCTCTCTCATGCCACAGCTAAGATCCAGCACACCCAAATAGACAAGTGTATTTGTAAGTGGTTTGTTTCTGGGTTCCACCGTGTGGCACACAGGACTCCCCTCGCCAGGGTCGAGCCCCTGCTCCCTGCAATGGAGGCGTGGAGTCTGAATCCNAGTGTATTTGTAAGTGGTTTGTTTCTGGGTTCCACCGTGTGGCACACAGGACTCCCCTCGCCAGGGTTGAGCCCCTGCTGCCTGCAATGGAGGCGTGGAGTTTGAATCCCTGGACTACCAGCGAAGTCCAAAAAGAATTTTTTTTAAAGCGATTCACTGAAGGACATATATAAATGTAAAAAGCCAGGCCCTCCAAGCAGCCAGCCTCTTGAAGATGAAAATTCCTTAAAAAAAAATAAATAAATAAATAAAATCATCCTGTGAGCCCCCTGAGGCAGACACCGGAGGCGCTGAGTGGCCCCTGGGACTGAAGGGACTGACTCCGGGGTCTGCCGTGAACTGGAGCCCGACCCCTTTTGGAGGTGGGCAGTGGACGCTGCAGCCCTCAGCACCGAGTCATGGCATCCACGACGGCCTGGGAGAAGGAGTCTCCAGACTCAGACGCAATTTTAAAAGCAAAGCAGACGGAAGGGGAAGCACCACGCCGCTGGCGGAGCCCTGCTGGAGAGGCCCGAATCCACAGACTGCGGCCGTGCTGGTAGCGGGAGCTCGCCTCCCGAGCTGACAGATAAAATTAGCAGCTAATGTGATAACTAACCATTCCATAATGAAACAATCTGGCACCCTTGCTGGCTTCTGGTGGCAGCTAATCTGCCCTGGAACTCTGCTCCTCAGGGCACCCTCCAGCCCTCCCGTCCGTCCCGGTAGGGACCATGCTGGGTTTTTCTAACGCGCTATCCTCCCCATACTGCCTCTCACCCAGACCTCCTTTCAAAAGCATAAGCCGGTGCCCTGAGGAGCCCCAGAAGACACAGGAGGCGGGGGAAGGATGGCCAGGCGCCCCTGTGGAGTCCCTTGCACGCCCCACGTGCCGACAGAAGGCCGCGGGTCCCTCCACGGCTCTGCCTACTCTCTGAGTCCCTGGGAGGGGACCGAGCCTGGGCCTGAGTCCCTGGGAGGGGACCGAGCCTGGGTTCGGGCCAGCTCTGCCTCTGCTGGGCTGTGATGGGCTCTCTCAGAAAGAGCTGGCACCTGGCACACAGTGCCTGGCTGGAAGGAAGAGGGGGGCAAACATTGTGAAATGGGGGGATGGATGGATGGGTGGACAGATAGATGGATGGACGGACAGTCATGTGAGACTGGAAATAAACCTTTTCTTCCCAGAGCTAGCGCTCCTTCTTGGCTCAGGCCACAGTCAAACAGGCTGAGAATTTTCTCAGGTACCCACAGGAAGAGAGGCACGGTGGAGAAAAGGAAAAAAAGAGAGAAAAAGTATCAATGCCCCCACCCAACAGCATCATTTAACTCCGAATCTTCAGCCTTGAGGACGAGCTGGAGAAACAGACCTGCCTCGGTCGCTGGAGGGATGTGAGGCTGGGACTCTTTCTGGAGGGCACCCTGTACTGGGCTATGACTCATGCTGGACTTCTACAGCGTACAGGGGACCATTGCACTGGGCTGGAAGGACTGTGCTCAGACAATTCTGTATAAGGACAGTCACTTTGGGATTATTAATAAAAAAGAAAACTAACTCACAAAAGCCCAACAGGTTTACCTTCCTGCCCACCCCTGGTCTCCAGACAAAGTCAGAAGGCTGCCTTCTCCCAAGGGTGTGGTGGGACTCCACCGAGTCAGGGAAGCCAAGCAAAGGACATCCACACCACGTGGGCGCAGAGCAGAGAGGGGAGTGGCCACCTTGCTCCCCGGGCACTGTCACGGGACAGCAACAGCTTCTCAAGCACTCCATGTGGACACTAAGTCGCATCTTATTTCCCAAGGGAGGAGACATGGCCTTCCGTAACATCCCTGCCGTCCTAGGCCCCTGCCCGCCACGGCCATCTCTGAAAACTCAAGAGGAATACAGGGTATCCCGAGGGGGACCCTCGGGCGCCCCGCTGTGTGCCTCGTCAAGGCTGGACAGCAGAGGGAGGACTCACTCGCTACCTGTGCTGCAGACACTTAAAAAATCATGGAGGAGGCATCGCAAACCTGATCAAGCAGCTGTGTGAGTGAAGAAAGGAACCACGCCACAGGGGAGGAGCAAGTGGAGCTCTCTGCCTCTCCTGTACCATGAAGAAAGCGTGTGTGTGTGTGTGTGTGTGTGTCGCTCAGTCGTGTCCAACCCTTGTGACCCTATGGACTGTAGCTCACTAAGTTCCTCTGTTTGTGGGATTTCCAAGGGAAGAATACTTGAGTGGGTTGCTGTTCCCTTCTCCAGATCTTCCTGACCCAGGGATCAAACCCAGGTGCCCTGTATTGCAGGCAGATTCTTTACCGTCTGAGTCAAGAAAGCTTGGGTTCCAATCAAGTCACAAGGTCACAGGGCAGGGTGGTGCTCTCACCAACACTGACACCTCAGCACAGAAAACCTTCTCTGCGAATGGAAACTTAATTGCTAAGTTACGAGCAATTAGCACCTGAAAAGGGATCACGGCCTCTGGGTGCGGCTGTGCCGTTCAGACCTCGTCTAGGGTTCTGGCGCAGGGAGCTGGGGTGCAAGGGGACATCCCTCCCCCAGTGCTCTCACGGAAGCCACCACAGGTGCACAGATGCTTACCTGGTTCCTTCGGCCGATCCGATTTGGTCCCGGAGGCTTCGTAGGGGACTTGACGCTCTGGGGGCTCCCGCCATTCTCGGCGACCTTCCCCACACTCATGACTGCTGACATCATGGTGTTGATGGAAGACAAGTCTGAACCCTCCAGGCCAATGGGCGAGCTTGACGTCATTGGGACAAGGGTTTAAGCTTCTAGGAAGCCTCGGCCGCAGAACTGAAAAGTCAGAAACTGCTGATGTGATCGCTGGGAAGCTGAGGCGTCTGTCAGGCAGGTGGCAGGGGCCACGGCTACCTCCCTTTCAGTTCAAGCTGACGCGCGTGCCCATATGACTGAAGCTTTCATCTCAACCAAGTGCTGTCACGCTAAACTGACTGCCTTGCTCCTTTCTGAGTATGGGCCACTGACGGGGTGACCCAAGGTAGGTCCTCTTCCTTTGCTAACCTTTCACGAGGCAGAGCGGGAAAGGCTCCAACAGTTAGTAAGGCCGGGAGGGCCCATCTGGCCAGCGGCCTCCTAACAGCCTACTCACTACTGTGCGCGTGTTCTAGACCCAACAACGGAAGGTGAGAATCCTTGGCTCTCACCTAACGCCAGGCCGCAATACCTGATTTTAATGGGGAAGTCCAAACTGTGTAAGAAGCCACACTACCACCCAACGTTACAACCAAATCTCAAATCAGCATTAAAAAGGCTGTTTCTTAAAACGTATGAAGACGTAATATACCTTCCCCCAGAAAATGGAAGGAAGGAAAACCCAGCCCGCACTGGCAGTCACCTCCATCCTCCGCCCCTGCTGATGCACTAGGAGCGCGTCATCTGCTGCAGGGGTTGTGCGCGCGGAAGAGGCAGCGAGGCTGGGGGCTCCTTTTTCTCTTCTCTTCGTATCTCTTGTTGACACTGGAAGGGAAGCAAGGGCAGAAAGGTTCAGAAGGAAAAAGAGAAACCACGTTTGCTGTAATCTCAGACTGCTGCACTCACCAGACTACAGGGAACTGTACGGGAGGAGAGGTCTGAGTCCTCTTTTTCTTCCAAAACCACATTCTGCGGTTGTTTCTCACTCTTAACTGATGCTCCCTACAGCGCCGTCGCCCTCACTCCCAACAGCCAAAACGATTCTGTGGCATTTTATTTTCTGAAGCTCACATTTGTCCACATACAGCGAACTTTCTTTCACACTCTACCCTTGTTCCCCACAAGGAGTCTCAGACTCCCTCTTGACCGGTGTCCTGCCTCCTCCTAAAACTGACCAAAGATAAGGCAGGGAAGGAATCCACTAAAGACTCAGCGTCTCGGAGGGAACAGGTCAGACCTTAAAAAGCCTGGTAACACGGGAGGATGACTGCAGGGACACTGCAGCCCCCGGACACGCCCAGCTTCACTTCTCCAGGCCTCCTCTAGCCACGCTTCTTCCACACAAGTACTACTGGCTATCGGAAGTTAAGTCTCCAGGTAACCCGTTTCCCTTATTTTATCTGGGAAGATTTTCTCTGGCCACGTAACCTGTTATCCTTCAGTGTGCATTAAATTCTGCAAGTCCACACACAACTGCCTCAGAGATCAAGCTCATTATCTCAGTAGCAGCCCTGGAGAGAACATGACTTCCTGTGGTTCCCCTTCCGCCTCTAGGAGAAGTGACCCAGGTAGGGTGTGACAAATGCAGACTCCCGGAGCAGCTGCGAATGTGTCTGGCAGCAGAGCAGGAAAGGCTGGGACACAGCCATCTGATGGCTTCACACAACTGGTGGGCCATCAGCTGAGAAGCCCCAAGCTCTTACCCAAGAGCCAAAGAGAACCTCAGCAGTAACAGTCTCCTTGTCAAGAGATAAAATCTGCCTTCCTTGTTAGTAGACACTTTGAAGAGCATGTGTGTGTGCGTGCTAAGTTGCTTCGGTCGTGTCAGACTCTTTCCGACCCCATGGACTGTAGCGGCCCAGGCTCCTCTGTCCAAGGGATCCTCCAGGCAAGAATACTGGAGTGGGTTGTCGTGCCCTTCTCCAGGGGATCTTCCTGACCCAGGGATGGAAGCCACGTCTCTTGTGTCTCCTGCACTGGCAGGCGGGTTCTTTACCACCAGCCCCACCTGGGAAGCCCCAGACATTTTGAAGATACGAACCAATGGTTTGCCAAATGGTAAGTAAAAGGACTGACTGCCAAACAGAAAACTGTTTAGCCCGCTGACCAGCCTCATGCTTGTGTCTTCCACATTAAAAGAGCGAAAGGAAACCTCGGTCCACAATTAAAACAGAAAAACAAGACAAGCCCCTCAACCCCAAAGCTGTTTTCTTTCCATGAAGCTTCTCCCATATGGAAGACCATTTAAACTTTTTTAAAACCGCGCTTCAAAATTCCCATTCTGTCTGTCTTTGAAAGTTCATTTGGGAAATTCCTCTCCAGGAAAAAACATTCGAGACACGCACACACGCGGACGTACACACGCACAGACCTCACTTTCCTTAAAGGATTTCTAACGGAAGTCTCAGTAGTTCCCTAGAACTGTAGTCCAGTCAGTGAACAATTATTTCCTAGATTCATGTAAGGGGCACCTTCTATACTAAAACTCTCTCATTCTTTTAACTATATATCGCCTAGAGGTTGGTTTTTTAAAATACTTATTTATTTGGCTGTGCTGGGTCTGAGTTGCAGCACGTGGGATCCAATTCCCCGACCAGGGATCAAACTCAGGTCCCTCGCTTTGTAAGTGCGAAGTCTCAGCCACTGGACCACCAGGGAAGTCCCCCTGCCCCCACCATGGTTTTAATATACATCAAATCATAAAATGACTAGAAATCTTCTTTACTGTAATTATGTCAGTAAAAATTATCTCAACCTTTCTACTGTTGATAGTGGGATAGTTTCGATGATCTTGCTTTTGTCCTATTATGGCACTTAGAGAAGAAAAATGTGGTAGAGTTTTTCAGACCAGGAATAGATTTAAGCAAGCACCTTGCAGATTAACATGAAATTAGAAGTTACAAACAACATGGTCTATGTCTCTCACTGAGAAGGGAAAGAAAACGGGACAGAAGGGAAACAGTCGACGAGAAAATCAGCACAAATATATTCACCAAGAGGAGGTAAAGTCCTAGTAAGAATTTCTGTCACAATCACCAAGATGGCAAAGAAACCCTCTCTACAAACTATGTAAATGCCCTAAGCATAAAAAACCCAGCAACAGTCACAACCGCTCACCAACCTACGGCTGAAAGCTGCAAGCGCTTACATCCCAACTGGAAAATGAGAAAAGTAAGGCAAATGTGCTGTTTCCCACTTTGTCTGGACAGGAAGACATTTGCTAAATTTATTTCCTCCTTTGGGATAAAGTGTGAAGTGTGACCCTGCCCAGTGATGACGCCGAGATCAGCGACATTTACTTCCTTTTCCTAGTTCAAATGTAAGTAAACAGTAG
>SJYW01018963.1:8829-23035 GCA_006410735.1 Raphicerus campestris | reverse complement strand
GGGGGGGGGGGTGCTCAGCACAACGCCCCTTAGAGGACCCCAGTGACTTTGTGGAAGATGCAAGTGTGGCTGGAAACACTCACGGGCAGCGGAGGTCCCATCTTCCTCTCCTGCCGGCCGGCGGCCTGCCGGTCAGCTGGGGTCCTCATCCCACAGTGGCTGAGGGACATTACAAGCCGTCAGCTGAGAATGACTCCAGTCACGGAGCTGGCACGCAGCGGCTCGGAGGGCTGCCCACTGGGCATCCTCACGGGTGGCCATTCTCCCTTCTACTTTGCCTCTTAAGAAAATTATTCACTACTCTGTCTAGGGAGAAAAACAAACACTCTTAAGATATATGAAGCTCATATGTGTTTATCAAAGACCAGCCAACCAAAGACACTAGCAAGCAAATGGTGTTTCTTCACGCAAACTGAGGCAACCCCAAAGTGGCTCCTGGCAGAAGAGAGGCCCCTGGGGTGTGGTCCCCGTCCTCCAGCCCCCAGGTTCAAGGAGCTGCTGGGCAGAGGCGGCTGGGGAGTCAGGCGGTGGTGGGCCAGCCGGTGCTGGAGGAAGCCTGAGGCTTGCAGACCGTCTTGGTGTTTCTCCCCACAGCCAGGAGGGTGATTAGTTCACGACAACTTCACTTCCTGGGGTGTCTGACTGAAGCAACACCGAGGGCCGAACCCCGGGCCCCGAGGGTCCGAGCCAGTCCCCACGGGCCGAAAGCACGTCCTTCCCTGCATCTGCCTGAGCTCACGCTGCCCAGGCCCCGGCTCCTCAAGGTGGGGGCACACTTCACAAGCCCCACCCTGAGAAAGCCAGTGCCCCCTGCAAGGCCTTAGCTCTCCCCAAAGTGACATGGGGCAGGACAAACGGGCGATCGACACCAGGGCCCCTCCCTTCAGCTCTGGGCCCTGGCTGAGAACCTCGCCGCCCCAGAGAACAAACAGCAAGAAGTCAAGGGCACGCTGTGGCCTCGGGCGCTCCCTCAGTGTCCGCGGTCTGCTCAGGCCTGGTCCCTCCTGTGGGTCCCACTCTGCTGGGAAACCCTGGCTGACGCCCTTAACTTAAGCTGATGTGATTGCTACCGACACTCCAGACTAGGACCGCTGTGGCTGAAGCAGCCCGGCCTCCGCCGGTGTTCCCGCGACACAGACCTGATCGCGTGTTTGGGAAACCCTGTCTGGGTCCTCCCAGAGAGCTAACACGCATGCAAGCGCGCAGCTAAGGGTCTCCTGTGCACCCCTGGCTCGACTTGCGAGCCTGTGATAAAGGTCCCCTCGTGCTGCTCAGAAAGAACCTCCCTGCTCCCCCCTTTTATCTTCCCTCCACAGTCTGCCGGCCAGCGATAGGAGGGGACTCGCCTCAACAGTCGCGGCCTTTTATCTCCCGCTGACCTGCCCGTGCAACAGCACGAAGCCAGCGCTGGGCTTCCTGCCGCTTGCAGAGAGGGGCTGTTTGACTTGTTCAAAGCACGGCCAGCCTCCGAAACCCTGGAACCGTGCCGAGCAACACCCACCCCACATCCATTTCAGTTCCCCCTTTAAAAGCCTCTGAGCGTGGGGGCCTAGGCCCCCGGGCCTGCGAGTGGGAGAGGTGGCCATCTCCAAGGAGAACTGCTTCCCAGGCTCACACACACACGTGCTTTCTGTCTACAGCTAATCTAAGGGCCTCTCTTCAAGTCCAGAAAGCCCAGAAGTCAGCTACAGTAGCTCCAGTTAACGTCTGCGTTTACACTGCTATTATTAAAATAATTCAGGAGCATTTAATAACATCCCTTAATCACTGGAACGCAGGCAGCACGCCACGTGCTTCCCTGTGTTAATAAGCAGGCAGCCCGGACACCCAGACCTCTCCTCTGCAGAGCGAGGACAGGCCATGGCCTCTGACGGCCTTCCTAGGCCTGACTTGCCTGGGAGACTCAAGTCTGCCAGGACACCTGGGTGTCCCCAGGCCTGGTCTCCAAAGACTTCCACCTGCCTCACGCCCCGAGAGTTCCCGTGAATTATCCGGGCCCAAACTCCGCCTCTTTGGGTGAAGGCGGATATGGGGCTGTGTGCCACTTCCAGGGTGGGACGACCACAGGGCGTGCACCCTCCAGAGCACACAGAGGGCCCTGGCTCCCTGAGTTCAAGGCCAGGACTTCCACTTTCTTGGCGTCACACCAGCATGTGTGAAGTTAACAGGTTCTGGGGATGATAAGATCAGATGTTTGAACCGGTCCCCCATAATTCCTTTCTGGGATATGAGGAATCCTTCCAGAGCCAATTAAGAACAAAAGAAAAAACTTCCTGGCCTAGGAAGCAAACAACCCCCCAGCTCCTCCCGGTCTTGGAGGTGAGAGGGCTGGGTGGGAGAGGTGGTGAAGCGGTGACAGAGGCCAGGGCATGGGGAAAACGGTGGCAAGTGAGCAACACAGGCGCGGTCACGCATTAAACCCCGACACCAGACCCTGCCCACGCTCCACAAGGGAGCTGGCACTTTCAGGGTCTTTTTTGAGGCTAGACACCAAGAGTAAAAACGTCTACAGAGACCGGAGCGGCCACGATGCGCCCGGCGGGCCCCTCTCCTGCTGCCAGAGGACTAGGCCGGGTCGCTGGCCTGACTGAGGACAGGAGCCAGCCCCACGGCCAAACAGCAAGCGCTCCACATCCTCAATTTCCTCCCAGCCGTGAAGGCAGGAACAACCTGTACAGACAAAGAAAACAGACAACTTGCGAAACAACAGCATCTCCCGAGCTCCCTGAATATGGATATGCCCGAGGAAACTTCCAGAGCTCCGTGGGACGCTTCATTACAGCTCTGGAAGGAAAACTCAGTCGTCCACTGCACCCAGGCATGCCCATGTCCACACAAACCCGGTTTCACGCTCTGCCGGCCCCACCAGGAAAACGCCGAAGTCAGAATGTAACTCAAGAGAGTGGCCCCCTGGCTACTTAACAGATCAGAATTGTAACTGACACTTTTCCAAAACTATATGAGAGGCCAGGGACATCTTGGCAGGTTTCCAATCTGGAAACAGAATTTTCCTAAGGGTGGGGGAGTGGGGGGAAAGTCCTAACAGATTATACAGTTTGGTACCTAGCTGCAGTGAAAATGCTGTTCACAGGAAAGATGGGGAGGTTGGGGGGGTGTGTGTGGGGGAGACCTCAGTGTCTCATTATACTTTGCAGTTAACCCCTAATGCTGTGCTGGAGTGAAAGTATAACCTTTCAAAAGCTGCACCCACAAGCACCTACTAACTGTGGCGACGACTTTCTTCACTCTGTCAGCCAAGAGCCCTGTAATGGGACCAGAGTTTGGAAGACAGATATGCAAAGTAATTCTAGTCCTGCCGGCCGTACACCGAGATTTTCAAAGTACCACGCAATTGGTGCCAGTCACACACTCCGTACAACTCAANACAGAGACCGGAGCGGCCACGATGCGCCCGGCGGGCCCCTCTCCTGCTGCCAGAGGACTAGGCCGGGTCGCTGGCCTGACTGAGGACAGGAGCCAGCCCCACGGCCAAACAGCAAGCGCTCCACATCCTCAATTTCCTCCCAGCCGTGAAGGCAGGAACAACCTGTACAGACAAAGAAAACAGACAACTTGCGAAACAACAGCATCTCCCGAGCTCCCTGAATATGGATATGCCCGAGGAAACTTCCAGAGCTCCGTGGGACGCTTCATTACAGCCCTGGAAGGAAAACTCAGTCGTCCACTGCACCCAGGCATGCCCATGTCCACACAAACCCGGTTTCACGCTCTGCCGGCCCCACCAGGAAAACGCCGAAGTCAGAATGTAACTCAAGAGAGTGGCCCCCTGGCTACTTAACAGATCAGAATTGTAACTGACACTTTTCCAAAACTATATGAGAGGCCAGGGACATCTTGGCAGGTTTCCAATCTGGAAACAGAATTTTCCTAAGGGTGGGGGAGTGGGGGGAAAGTCCTAACAGATTATACAGTTTGGTACCTAGCTGCAGTGAAAATGCTGTTCACAGGAAAGATGGGGAGGTTGGGGGGGTGTGTGTGGGGGAGACCTCAGTGTCTCATTATACTTTGCAGTTAACCCCTAATGCTGTGCTGGAGTGAAAGTATAACCTTTCAAAAGCTGCACCCACAAGCACCTACTAACTGTGGCGACGACTTTCTTCACTCTGTCAGCCAAGAGCCCTGTAATGGGACCAGAGTTTGGAAGACAGATATGCAAAGTAATTCTAGTCCTGCCGGCCGTACACCGAGATTTTCAAAGTACCACGCAATTGGTGCCAGTCACACACTCCGTACAACTCAAATATTCAGTCAACTATCATTCTCACTGACAACAGCAGGCAACTGTTTTAATTTTTTTAGCTTGAAGAAAGAGAAAACAAAGGGACACATTAATCCATCAGAGTCGTCTGGCCTTAAAACCCTTGCAGTTATCATCACTACGTCCTCAGTCACCAAACAGGTTTCAGTTTTCCACAGGTGGGAGTTCCAGGCCCATTCTCGCTGCCTTCAGAGCCAAGGCCTGGCCGAGCGCACAGAAAATGTACGTTCTTGTGGGGGTTAAAATGGGTTAGATGCTCCATACTATTTCTGTGCCCAAGATGCAGGGCAAGGTTGGGTCTCGTGAAACCCTGAAATGGAATGATGCTCAGTCTCATATGTTCGTCTACTCAGGCTCCAGGTGTCAGAACCCCTGAGAGTGGGGAGACAGCAGTAGACAAGAGTCAAAGAGACCCATTTGCATCCCAGGGAAAATGGATTAGGAGCCGAAACCTTTGAAGGCTGCGGGGCTCTCTAGAGCTAAGTCATCAAGTGTGAGGGCAGTGGGGCAAAAGCAACCCTGAGCGTGTGGAAAGATCCAGTTTCCAGAAGACAGGGCGTTCCAGTTAGAAGGAAACGCACAAGGGAAGAGCATGGAGACCCCAGAGGAGCGTGGAGGCACCAGGCCCTACAGGCCGTTTCCACGCTTCCCCAGCAAAATGCGGAAAGCCAGACCATTTACTGAGATTCTCACAATGCTTAAATGTGTTTTTAGGTTAAAATGCCCTCTTTTAAGAGGAA
This sequence comes from Raphicerus campestris, assembly GCA_006410735.1. NCBI lineage: Eukaryota > Metazoa > Chordata > Mammalia > Artiodactyla > Bovidae > Raphicerus > Raphicerus campestris. The sequence continues at coordinate 18,016 of SJYW01018963.1, read as the reverse complement.
ATGATAAAGACAGTAGATGGTTCAGACAGTTTTTTTTAATGCCCTTACTTGGCATAAGAAACAAATGGCAATCCCCTGTGTAACTGCCAAAGCCCTGCCTTCAGTCTCTGCCCCGGCAAACAAAACCCTTGGGAGTCCTGGGGCTGCACCAGCCTACTGTGCAAAAGAGGAAGCATGGAGGGCAAGCATAGCCACGCGGAGGTCACAGCTCCGCTCACAGCGGTGAACTTTACCCTGTGGCTGTGGGAACCCACTGAAGACCCCACCCCTCTTCTTAAAAAAAAAAAAAAACCAACACCAAAGAGCAACCTTTGCGATGAAATAATCGCAACCATATTTTCAAAAACTCTTGGCAGCAGTTTTAAACATTGATGATCAGAGCATATAACCCAGTCAGGAAGCTACTGCAATGCAGTCTAGGGACGGGCCTCAGGAACGGGGGTGGGAGATGCCAGGAAAACATCGCCGAGGGACCAGCCTGACCGTGGGGAGTGAGGGCGAAGGTCAGGGAGCAGCCACACGGCAGTTAGCTTCACGCAGGAGCAATTCCCAGCACAGGAGATAACAAAGAGAATGCAGCAGGAAGGGACTGGTTACTGAGTAGCAGGATTAAGCAAGGGCTTCTGTTTAAAAGAAAACCAAAGACTGTCCCTAGCCAGAAAGGAGCAGATGGAAAAAAGGAGAAGGTTCTGGAGGAGGTGAGCAAGGAGGGGAGGCGAGAAGGAAGGGGGTGCTGCCAGGCACCCGAAGACGAAGCACTTGTGGGGAACGGCATGTTGTGGGGAACGGCATGGGCAACATACGCAGCTACGCACGTGTAGGCTTCCACTGTCAAATCGGCTGCCGGTGTGGGAAGGGGCGCTTCAAAAGCCTTCCCTCACACGCTACAAGTCTACAAAAAACTCTAACAAATATAAGAGACTGACAAGGCCCATCCTTCTCTCTCTTTCCAGGAGCCTAGCCCGTAAGACACGCGTTAGGTGCTGGGCAGAGCGCGGTGTTGACTGGATATGGGCTGGAGCGGCACTGTCGGGAGATGAGAAGAGCCTTGTTTGCTGTCTGGTCTCGTAGCCTTGAGCCACGCAAGGCCCCTGAGCACATGACATGAGGCCAGTGTGGCCAAGAGCCTAAACTGTATTCACTTCAGTTAAATTTGAAAGGCCACGGTGGCTGGCGGGCTGCTGCGCTGGACAGTGTGGGTCTACGGCACTCTTTTTCTCCAGTAAGCTTGAGTTACTGGACCGGAGTCCTTAATTCATTTGCTCCCCAGTGTTTTCAAGCCCTAAGTGAAATCACTCAGTCATGTCTGACTCTTTGCGACCCCATGGACTACAGCCTGCCAGGCTCCTCTGTCCACGGGATTCTCCATGCAAGAATACTGGAGTGGGTTGCCATGCCCTCCTCCAGGGGATCTTCCTCGGTCTCTGACACCTGGGTCTCTTGCACTGGATCATAGGTGGATTCCTTACCATCTGAGCCACCAGAGAAGCCCTTTCAAGCCCTAAAGCAGGAATAAAGATGATCATGTGTGGTTTTAACTGTCAGGCATGGGAGGGCCGTGAGCTGACCCCAGAAGTAATTTACTTTTTTACTACGATTCTTCATTCTCCCCAGGGTTTATCAGTTTCAATGTACGAAGGGAAATAACCCATGAAACCAACAAGAAAAGGACATCTCCTAAGCCAGGCTGACTTCTTCCAGGTGAGTCACCAGCTCCCTGCCCCGTCCACCCTAAACCTGCTCAGGCCTGGTCCCACCTCACATGTGAAGGTCAACATCTGAAAACATGGGGAAACACTGGTAAGTCAGACCAAGGTTAAAAAGCAACCTAGGACATTCTGGCATTCTATGTTACATTCACAGGTCAAGTCTGGAAGAGGCGACCTGAAATGAGACGTGTCATGGGACTAGAGTGATTCTTTAAAAATAAAAGTAAAATAAATAAAAGTATCATTTAACGTCACTGTGAATTTGATTTATATATATATATTTTTAAAGATGCAAGAAAGAACGAAATCCAACTGCATTCTTTTTAAGACGCGAAACTGTTCCCTCTCTTTCTCCCTTCTGATGTATCTTTAGTTGAAGCCCAGGGCCCAGCACACAGTAGGCTTTTGCTTAGTTTATCCTAAAAATCCAGGCCTACTATGGGCCACCTAGTAGGGGTGATGTGCTCAGGTGGATGAGCCCCGCTCTACAGGCAGGTGCAAGACTCACACCCTTGAAACTATGTAAAACTGATGTGGTACCATTTGCGGCCAGCACAAGCAAGAGTCCATAAATTTGACCAAATTTTCAAACCTTCCTTTTCCTCTGAAGGCGAGATGAACCACGCAATTCACTTCAAATAGTGTCTGATACATGACAACAAATCAGTCAAACTTAGTGACGTCAATCCCCCCCCCACCACCACCGCTTCTACTGCTTGCTATGAACAGTTGAACTTGGGGACAGAATTCACCCTCCAGAAAGGGTGAGCCCTCTCGGCGTCACTGTGTCTACACGGTTTGGTTCTGTTTCTGTGATTCCAGAAATAACCAATGGAACTTAGTTTCCTGATGCCGTTAGGTTAAGACGGTGCCTATTCTCACCAACTCTAGGCCATCAAAGGCACCGAGGAGGTCTGTTCTAAGATCCACGTACAGGTGTAAATATAGCCCAAGTACTAGCAATTCCTGGGAATCTCAAAGGAGTCCCAGAATAGAGGGTGGTCTTCTGGAGGATGTTTGTTTTGCAATTAACAAAAGGTAATGGGGGCGTTAGTGAGCCTTTTAAATAGGAACCAAGAATTAAAACTGATTCCCTCTATGTAGTACTTGCTTGAATTGCAATGCATAATAAAATAAATTGGCTATAAAAGGGAGGATTAGATCAGCTGCGTCCCAACCGGGACAGAGTGATCACGGTGAGTGTGATTAAATGGTGGCTGTGGTGGGGGAGGGGCCCGGTGCTGCTTGGTCCTTGTTTTCTTATGTCTCCTTTGAAGGTGAAAACTAACCAATTTTTTTCTGGCCTTCAAGCTGTCAGAGGTTAAAAAAAAACCTGTCTGTAAAAATAAACAAATGAGACCTGCAAACTCCCTTCAAAAGGTGGCGGGAAAAANCAGAGTCTCGAGTTTCCCTGTGAGAGACGGTTGCCTGTTTAGCTGAGTAATTTAAGAGAGCAGAGGTGATGGTGAGGGAGGGAGGAGACCGTTTGTGTGTTTCTCCAGAGACTCAGGTCCTTCCTCTCCTTCATCACTCTCAGCAGTTTTAATTTGTTGAGGGGCTCTAGCAGAGGTGTAGATACTTGAAGTTAATCTTGAGTCAGGTCTAAACAAAAGAAGAGAAAACTGACCTGAAAAAGAACAACCGAAGTCGCACTCATTGAATCACCGGGCCCTGCATGCAGGTCTCCTGGGACCGGCTGACCTCAGGATTCGGTGCCCATGCTCAGGGTGGGCTGCGTGCCTCAGGAACAGCTGACTCTCAGGTCCCCAGCGGTTCCCGGCTGCATTCCACACCGAGGCGCATCTGAGTGAGAGTTGCAAAGTTCAGCCCTGGTGAAAAAAAACACCATGAAAGCCATTTGGAGTGGGTTGTTGGGTGTTTGGAGGTTTCTCTCCCCTCGCAGACCTGGCGCCCTTGCTGATTGTAGATGGCATTCGCTTGTTTACTGGTGAGGGGAGTAGCTACTTGTGTGAATCAGGCATCTGCTGGAAGAAACGTAACAGGCTCGCTGCAAATAACAGGAATGAAAGATGCAGCCCTTGACATTTTCTCCCTTCCCCTTAAGCCAGCTATCCAGAGTCGGAACAGAATGCTGGACTCACCCTGAGTAGGAGGAGAGGGCTCCAGAGGGCCCCTGACCCCTCTCCTGGGACCATTCTCGTGGTCACGTGGTTGTAAAGACCTAAGCTAAGAGCTCCCCAGCCCCGTTCAGCCACTGTGCTCCCTCTCGCCACTTCTCTGGGGTCCTTGCTCCTGAAGCTACCAGTTCCCCTTTTCTCTTCCTCCTCCTTGCAGCATATGGCCCACTGCCTGTGTTCTTGAGATTACTAATCAGCAGAGTGTCTGAGTGCCACTTTGTGCTCGAGGTTAGGACCCTCCACCTCTGTGCCTCCTTCAGCTCTCCTGATCTCTCTCTCTGGTAGGGTTCCACGCCCTGTCGTTGCTGACACTTCCACACTCATTCTTGCTCCTGGGGAAGATGTGTATAAGAGACAGGAGCTGGGGACGCCGGGCCGGGGCAGCAGCGGGTGTGGGCTTGGGGCGTGCACGAGATGATGAGGTCAGAGTTTTAAGGAAACCTGTTTGAACACGGCATGGGACCGCAGGGGAGGGAGACCAGACTGGAAATGGGAACAAAGGCAACAGAGAGGGAAAGATAAACCTGAATGCCTTTCAAAGAACTGCAGAGACCTGGAGGCCGCCTGGATCATGCTGCCAAGCAGAGGGAGCTGAGCAGGAAGTCACTCTGGTCACAGGCTCAAACTTCCTGGAAGAAGTTTTCAACTGTTACGGGGTTGGACTCAATTATTTTTTAGACAGTTGGCAAGTGAAGAAATGGAGTGGGTGAGAAGGGAGGGTCTTGGTACCAGAGTGAGAAATCAGGGCTCAGGAGTGCAGGTGCAATCCCCCCTGCACAGAGGAGGGAGGCCTGAGGCGGCTGGGCTGAGATTCAGAGATGAGAAGGTACAGGATGTGGCATGAAGAACAGCCATTCTGAGCCACAGACATGGAACAGAACCAGGGCTGGGAGGAACGAGGTCCCCAGGAGCAAGAATGAGTGTGGAAGTGTCAGCAACGACAGGGCGTGGAACCCTACCAGAGAGAGAGATCAGGAGAGCTGAAGGAGGCACAGAGGTGGAGGGTCCTAACCTCGAGCACAAAGTGGCACTCAGACACTCTGCTGATTAGTAATCTCAAGAACACAGGCAGTGGGCCATATGCTGCAAGGAGGAGGAAGAGAAAAGGGGAACTGGTAGCTTCAGGAGCAAGGACCCCAGAGAAGTGGCGAGAGGGAGCACAGTGGCTGAACGGGGCTGGGGAGCTCTTAGCTTAGGTCTTTACAACCACGTGACCACGAGAATGGTCCCAGGAGAGGGGTCAGGGGCCCTCTGGAGCCCTCTCCTCCTACTCAGGGTGAGTCCAGCATTCTGTTCCGACTCTGGATAGCTGGCTTAAGGGGAAGGGAGAAAATGTCAAGGGCTGCATCTTTCATTCCTGTTATTTGCAGCGAGCCTGTTACGTTTCTTCCAGCAGATGCCTGATTCACACAAGTAGCTACTCCCCTCACCAGTAAACAAGCGAATGCCATCTACAATCAGCAAGGGCACCAGGTCTGCGAGGGGAGAGAAACCTCCAAACACGCAACAACCCACTCCAAATGGCTTTCATGGTGTTTTTTTTCACCAGGGCTGAACTTTGCAACTCTCACTCAGATGCGCCTCGGTGTGGAATGCAGCCGGGAACCGCTGGGGACCTGAGAGTCAGCTGTTCCTGAGGCACGCGGCCCACCCTGAGCATGGGCACCGAATCCTGAGGTCAGCCGGTCCCAGGAGACCCGCATGCAGGGCCCGGTGATTCAATGAGTGCGACTTCGGTTGTTCTTTTTCAGGTCAGTTTTCTCTTCTTTTGTTTAGACCTGACTCAAGATTAACTTCAAGTATCTACACCTCTGCTAGAGCCCCTCAACAAATTAAAACTGCTGAGAGTGATGAAGGAGAGGAAGGACCTGGGTCTCTGGAGAAACACACAAACGGTCTCCTCCCTCCCTCACCATCACCTCTGCTCTCTTAAATTACTCAGCTAAACAGGCAACCGTCTCTCACAGGGAAACTCGAGACTCTTGAGTCTGAATGTGAAAGCCCAGTGGTTAAGCCCTGGCTTGCAGAAAACTAAAAACTCCAGTGACTCTGGAGTGAGATGCCATGTTCAGAGCTATACGAAGCGCTGCAGCTGTTCTCAGCCAACATGGAAACCGAAAGGGGTGATGCTATCTTTATCCTCTACCTACGGCCAAAACTGATCCCATCCCGGGCAGGAGTCGGCTCAGTTCTAGGCTGCTGAGCCCAAGAGACAAGAAGGGAAAGCCAAGTAGGGGCTGGCAGGGCACCCCTCAGCAGCAACACACAGCAGACCCACCGGGAAGAACGAACATGCAGCTAATCATTGAAAACCTGACAAGGGTGCCAGGAAACGGAACCGCCCAGAAGCTCCTTCTAAGCGCCATTCGGAAAACCTGTGTCAGTCGGGTCAAAATTCAAAAGACTGGATCGCATCTAACTTGGCCTGAATTTCCCAAGTGGAAAGAGAACCCTTTTATCCATTTTCTTGGGAAAAAAACCCATACTTCCCTATGCAAACTCAGACAGCGTCTTCAGACCACCTCATGGAGTCTGGCCCTAGAAGAGCATCTCAGAGGGCAGATGATGACGGAAAATGAGCCCACACAGGAGGGAAAGCGTTGGGAACAGGGATTCACCCCAGCCCGGAGCTGACACACAGGCTGACTGAAGAGCACAGTCCCTGGTGCGATGGCNATGCAGCTAATCATTGAAAACCTGACAAGGGTGCCAGGAAACGGAACCGCCCAGAAGCTCCTTCTAAGCGCCATTCGGAAAACCTGTGTCAGTCGGGTCAAAATTCAAAAGACTGGATCGCATCTAACTTGGCCTGAATTTCCCAAGTGGAAAGAGAACCCTTTTATCCATTTTCTTGGGAAAAAAACCCATACTTCCCTATGCAAACTCAGACAGCGTCTTCAGACCACCTCATGGAGTCTGGCCCTAGAAGAGCATCTCAGAGGGCAGATGATGACGGAAAATGAGCCCACACAGGAGGGAAAGCGTTGGGAACAGGGATTCACCCCAGCCCGGAGCTGACACACAGGCTGACTGAAGAGCACAGTCCCTGGTGTGATGGCACCGCCTCACTCTGAGCTCCTGGCCAGGCACCCCCAGCCCCGGCATGAATGAAGCTGGGGGGGGGGGGGGTGCTCAGCGCGGTGTGCTCTGAAACCGACACACCACGCTTCCTGCTCGTGCCGCCAGCCCGTCTCCATTCAAGAGACGGCGACAAAACGGCCGCGGGGTGGCCAGCAAGCAGGGCGGCACAGGGGCTGGCGACGGAGCANGTGTGCTCTGAAACCGACACACCACGCTTCCTGCTCGTGCCACCAGCCCGTCTCCATTCAAGAGACGGCGACAAAACGGCCGCGGGGTGGCCAGCAAGCAGGACGGCACAGGGGCTGGCGACGGAGCGGACTCGGGAGCCACGCTGCCCAGGCTCAAGTCCGGCCTCTCCCACTTGGCTGCTGTGGCAGAACCACCCTCAGCTGCAGGACTGCTGTTGGCCTCGGTTTTCTCGAGACGACGACACTAACACCTATTTCATGTGGCGGCTGCGAGACAGAGGAGTTGCCCTGGGAAAGTGCTTAAACAGAGTCTGAGACTTCCCTGGTGGTTCAGTGGTTAAAAGACTCTGCGCTCCCAATGCATGGGGCATGGGTTCAATCCCTGGTCAGGGAACTAAGATCCTGCATGCTGTACCGTGTGGCCAAAAACACAGAAAAAATACACACAGTCTGGGGAGGAGGGCGCCAATTCCCCCATGCGCATCAGGACTTCAGGGCTGATCTGCTAACTAGCAGTCTAGGCCCTGGAGACATCCCCATTCACCCAGGGCCGTGCTTCTCAGACATTAACACGCTTCCCAAGAACTCACTGGAACAGATCTGGGCCCCACCTCTAGTTTCTCACTGGAAGGTCTGGGGTGGGGCCTAACCATCTGTGTTTCCAACAAGCTCCCAGGTGATGCTGCCGCTCTGAGCCTCACACTTTGAGGACCTTGTGTTCTATGCTTCAGGCCTAATCCTCAACCTGGTTTATCTATCTGCACAGTGAGCCTGGATGAGATAATCCAAGGAGAATGGCAACGTGGTTTACTGCACAGAGAAGGCCCAAGGGCTCTTTCACAGTGCCCAGCACCCCTGTACCTCCACACACTATGGGCACACACTGTGCGGTGACAAGTTCTGGACAATGGGCTGCGAGCAAAGATGACACACATCGCTTCCAGTCTGAAGCTTTTAAAGGCACCTGCGTGGCCTGCTGGGTCTCTCCTGACAGTGGCGGCCTGGGAGCACACGCAGAGGTGGGGGGGGGGGGCAGGACCCTGGGTCACTGCCTGGAAAGGAGCTACTCGAGAGAGCTGCCAGCCTGCAACAGACTTCACACGAGGAGCAATGACAGCTTCCACGCTGTGCCGCTGCGATTTTAAAGTTTGTTTGATAGCTTTAGCTTGAGCCCACCGAAACAATTCCTATCACCGTTATAAAAACGACCTTTACACCACCCTTAAGTCCATTCTATCAAACACAGATGTGATGTATCTTGTAACAAAACTGGTTAGCTAGGATTTCTACTCTCATTCACTTCATCAAATGAGTTTTTTTTTTTCCCCAACGTCCCATTTTGGGGTCTGTTTTTCACCAGATATAAAACTTCTTTACTGCAGCGTAATTATGTAACAGTTACCAACTATTTAGAACAATCTAAATATGCTAAGAAGCACTGAAGATGTGAAAAATAAATACACTGAAGGACTCAGGTCAAGAGCCCCATGAAACTGTGTACGTGTGCGTGCATACACACACACACACACACACACACACACACACACACCAACCAACCAGCCAACCAACCAGAATCCCTGGACTCTAAAAGGCAGGTCAGAAGAAAAGGGTTTTAATTTTATTTATTAAATCATGAGCAAACTGATATCATATTTTGCCCAAACAGGAAAAGGTAATCTCTTTAAGGTAAAAGCATCACCACTGAACCACAAAACTGCTCCTTAAAATAATAACAGTAATTTCTAGTTAACTTAGAAAAAATTGCCCATCCAGGTTGAGCTGTCTGTCCACAGTATACCACCTTCCATTTTATGTGGAACAAAACAATAAATCCCCACCTCCAAGAACCACAAGGCCAAAACAAAACGTACTCTACAACAACCCATCAACTTAAACTAGAAAATTTATGAAATACACAAAGTTGAAAGAATTGGGGAGAAAGAGTTTCTAAATATGCGCTAGAACCACACACAGGTCCTTCTGGCCTGTGAAGCAAACAGCACTTCTCTGGAGGGCTCTCTGCGGGGGACTCAGCTAGGTGGGATCTATGACGTACTGTGTGTGTGTGTGT
>SJYW01018962.1:0-12335 GCA_006410735.1 Raphicerus campestris | reverse complement strand
GGTGCACCTATGCTCACAAAAGTCTTACCATGGCCAAGGGCACGATGCCAACCAGGTCCTTCTGGCTGATGAAGATCTCGGACACTGCGATGTCTGTGGTCCCTCTCCGTGGGTATTCCACTTGCCAGGTGATGGGCTGGCTCCCCGAGAGGCTGCTGAAGCTGGCAATTTCAAAGTTCATCTGCACAACCTCACTGAATAAACTGCTGCTTCTGGAAGAAAGCAAAGGAAAAGAGCTTTAAGTTGATTTTGTTTGGTGGCAAAACCTTTCAATTCCTTGGCTCACTCCCTCACAATTATAACTAGAATATAAAGACAAAGAAAATGCTTTTCAGGTATAGCACCAGGGACTTGACACAGCTTCCCTGGTGGTTCAGAATCTACCTGCAGTGCAGGAGACCAGAGTTCAAGCCCTGAGTCAGGAAGATCTCCTGGAGAAGGGAATGACTACTCACTCCAGTATTCTTGCCTGNGGGGACTTGACACAGCTTCCCTGGTGGTTCAGAATCTGCCTGCAGTGCAGGAGACCAGAGTTCAAGCCCTGAGTCAGGAAGATCTCCTGGAGAAGGGAATGACTACTCACTCCAGTATTCTTGCCTGGGGATTTCCATGGACAGAGGAACCTGGGAGGCTACAGTCCACGGGGTTGCAAAGAGTTGGACACGACTGAGGGACTAACACTTTCACTTTTTTCTTTCATATGTATTTTTAGCAAGCTTGTCCCAGCAATTCTGATGCTTCGGAAATGGCTGACGGTACAAAGATCTTATTTTTCACATGACAAAATGAAGGCCCAAGTAGCATAAATTGCTCATACACAACCACACAGCTAGTTAGAGGCAGAAAAAGCTGAATGTAGAATCTCCCATAGATTTAATTATTTTAGATCCATTACCTGGTTTCCATTGCTGTTGTTTTTGTTTTAGTCGCTGTGTCTGACCCTTTTGTGACCCCATGGACTATAGCCCACCAGGCTAAAGCCTAACACATTCATTATCTGGCTGTTTAGTCAAAAAGTTTACTCTGTCCATGGGATTTCCCAGGCAACAGTATTGGAACGAGTTGCCATTTCCTTCTCCAGGAGTTCTTCCTGATCCAGAGATCAAACCCATGTTTCCTGCATTTGCAGGAGGATTCTTTACCATTGAGCCACCTACATGGATCTGAGCAAACTCTGGGAGGTAGTGGAAGATAGAGGAGCCTGGCATGCTACAGTCCATGAGGTTGCAAAGAGTCGTACCCGAGTTAGAGCAAGACTGAGCGAGAATCACGTCTTTCAATTCCCAGCTCTGTGCTCTCAATAACATTCTCTTCTAATTCAGTTGGGGAGTTGAGTATGGAATTACAAGACACCAGGAGGTTTCTCCTGGGCAGAGATGGGCAAACTGCGGCCAAATCCAGCCTGCTGCCTATTTTTTTTGTAAATGGTTTCTTTGGAATTACAGCCCTGCCTACTTGTTTGTGCTTTGTCTCTGGATGTTTTTGTGTTATGAGCACACGATTGAGTAATTATGTCGGCAGTATATATCCTTAGGAGCCTAAAGTATTCATTATCTGGACCTTTACTGGAAAAGTTTGCCAGCCCTTGTTTTAGGAGGTTAGAGATGGGAAAATGGGAGAGGTTTTCTGGAGCTACTGAATCAAAAGAATCTATATTGGTGGAAACAAGAAAGAAGGGTATACCAGGCATATAGCTGGGTTTGTAGGATGAGCCAGGGAGATTTTTCTGACTTTTTTGTGACTCCATGGACTATAGCTCACCAGGCTCCTCTGTCCATGGGATTTCCCAGGCAAGAATACTGAAGTGGGTAGCCACTTCTTTCTCCAGGGGATCTTCCTGACCCTGGGATGGAACCCGGGTTTCCTGCACTGGCAGGTGGATTCTTTACCACTGAGTTACCAGGACAGGCCTGAAGCCAGGCTGAGGGACCCCCAGTGCCCTTTGCCTCTGGGCTGAATATTGTTGTAAGTGGTGGGCCAACAGTTAGCATTTTTCTCAGCTGGCAGCTACTGGGCATGCCTTGTGCTTTTGGGTGAATTGAGGGGGATTTTCCATGGCACATCAAGAAAGAAACACCAAAGATGGTAACACTGTGTCTCAGGCATGTGCTGGTACCACTGTCGAGAGTGGTGGAGAACCCTCCCCTTTGCCGGGGATGATCATCAGTTAAGGATGCACGTACTCAATTGTCACAGCTTGTCCAACAGCCAGAAAGTTTGTTCCTCACGCTGTTACCCTTAGCCTTGCTCAGTGGCTGGGATGAGAGGTTAACAGCAAGGTTGCTGTGCCAATCAAAGCACCTGGCAGGACTCCTGAATCTCCCTTCCAGTACTCTGGGCTGGAAGAGGGGACTGGAGGATAGCAATTTCTGAGATGCTGGCTATCCCTTTGGGAGGGCAAACAAACCCAGTGTCTGGAACCTCAAGTCATGGTCTGTACAACATCAAGGGTGATTACTGGGACTTTCCTGGTGGTCCAGTGGCTAAGACTGAGCTCCCAGTGCAGGAGGCCCGGCTTAGATTCCTAGTCAAAAAACTAGATCCTGCATGCTGCAACTAAGAGTTTGCATGCCACAACTAGAGATCCCACACACCAAAAGGAAGACTGAAGATCCTGAGTGCCACAACTAAAACTTTGCACAGACAAATAAAGTCTTTTTTTTTTTTTTTTAGGGTGAATTATTTGCCTTGGAAAATGAGCGAGACGTGTCTGGAACCTGGAGTGTTTCCGAACTCGGAGACCTCTCGGTGCTCTTGGTTCAGCAGGTAAGGCCTGCAGGAATCTGGGTCTGCTCAACTTCTAGACATCCTTCCCACATACTCTGGCTAGCCTCTCCTTTCACTGGGCTAAAGACATCTCTCATTTCAGGGGTTTTCACCTTGCCTTCTTAGCAAGAACACCCATCCTTGGTATCTCCTTATCTGCAGAAGAGCTGGCCGCTGGCTGTGCTTGCTGGGGGACACAGCTGTTGGTTATTTGACAGACTATTCAATAAAATTCACTTTTTGAGTATTGCATGTGGCCAAAATCCAGTTGTCCAAAGATCCTATTGTGGCTCCGAAGGAATGCTTACACTGAGAATAATACGGCAGAGTTGGCCCTGTGCCTTTAACTTACCTCTGTCTTTGAGGTGGAAGACCCCTGACCTAAATATGATGCAGTGTGGTGATTTCCAAACTGTGGTCCATGGGACCCTTAGTGTATACCCAGGGGATGTGATGATGCTGGCTATGGGGGTGAAATTGGTCCTTAAGACACTCCTCTCCTCCATATTGCAACCACTATGGGTAAAGCAGGCTCACTGATACATGTAAATATTGTGCATCCAAGGAGTAGTTTATTTTTTAATACTTATTCATTTTAATTTTAATTTTTGACAGCACTGGATCTTAGTTTCAGCACGTGGGCTCTTTCATAGCGGCTTATAGCTGTCTCTCTAATTGTGGCCCGTGGGATCAGCAGTTGCAGCTAGAGAGCTTAGCTGCCTCATGGCATGTGGGATCTTAATTCCCTAACCAAGGATGGAACCCACGTCCCCTGCACTAGAAGGTGGACTGTTAACCACTGGACCACCAGGGAAGTCCCAAGAAGTATTTTATTGAAGAATGAAAACAGGAAGGATGTGGGAAAGGGAAGGAGAGAATGGAATCTGTGACTCTATGGGCTCTACGCTCATAGAGAAGTAGAGAGTAGACCCATAGAAGATGACCCATGACTCTTTCAGGGGGACATAGCCAGTGTCACGACCCATATGCTGTCATCTGCCAAACAGACTTTTTGAGCTTAAGGTCAAAAGGTCACCTGTTACTGGCATCACCTGTTACTGGCTGGGTTACTTTGGGCAACTCTACCCTCTTTCCCCTACTTGGCAAGTGGGAACTCAAATCCTTTCCCTATCATGGAGTTGATATGAGGATTTAAAAAATGAGCAAATATGTCTCAGGCACTTAGAACAGAACTCAACACTACGAAACATCAGTAAATGTGAGTCCTTCCTGTTTTTAGCAGGATTTGGCAGTATGTGCCTTCTCTGTGACTTTAGATTTGGTCTAAAGCCACCTTTAAAACATACCTCTTTAAGAACTTCCCTGGTGGTCTAGGGGTTAAGAATCTGCCTCCCAGTGCAGAGGACACAGGTTCAGTCATTGCTCCAGGAATTAAGAGCCCACATGCTGTGGGGGTGACTCAGCCCAGGCGCCACAACCAGAGCAGCCTACACACCACAATTACTGAGTCCAAGAACTCTAGAGCCCGTGTGCTGCAGAAAAGACCCGGAACAGCCAAAAAACAAAGCAAAAAAACGGGCCCCTGGAAGGCTGGTCTAGGAGTTCCCTGAGAGCAAGCCAGACCATAGATGTTGATTCTCTACCATTCATCATGAACTGGAATCTCTTCAGATTTGTATACAGTGCATTTATTCAGTAGCTATTCCTGTCAGACGTGATGCCATGATATGATCCATTTTGCTAGCAGATGGGGCCAAGAAAAGAAATCTGTCTGCAATTCTGTTGGTGGCTGTGCCTTCCTCCTCTCTCTGAGCCAACCGAAATCTTTGTTAAGCTTTTGCCTTGGAGGAACCAAGAACCCTTCATGCCAGCCTATATGGGGCTTATGATATCGTTGGAGCAATAAAGAGAGGAATTTAAACATTTAACTGACTCTAGAGAGCGACCAAGAACGACCACTTGCAAAATCAATAGTGTAGATTTACAATAGTAACTCTCAAAAGAAATTTTCAAAATTGGCTTAAAAAAAGCTCTTACTAAAAAACAGATAAATTCCCCCAACAGTCACAATAAAGTTTGGACTACTGGAAACCCAATTTATTAAACCTCTCAGTTATTGAACTCTGTCTTGTAAGAAAATGAAGTCTTGGTGTATCTTAAGAAGCCAAAAAGACTTTACTTCCCCACTATAGAGTGTAAGGAATTTCAGCTTCAAAGCCATCAGCCAATCTTGACAGCTTAATGACTGCAGAAAGAACTGAGACTAACAAAATGAAGAAATCAACCTTACTATAGGGAAGCAGCTCCTAGAAAACAGAATAATTTGGCTCAGGCTTTGTTTTATTCATTTTACTTCATGTGTATTTCATGAAGGCAAAGGACACATACATCCCCTCTGGGAAAGGCTTTATTGAATAGTTCCATTGACCCCACCATCCACATGAATGCCCTGATAATCTCTGGGAGCTCTCCACAGTGCTGAAGTATATTAGTTTGGCTGCAAGTTGGGCTGACCGACAAAGAAAAGGGAACTTAACACATGTCTCAAAATTACTAGGACGTGTGGAGAAAAACACATGGAGAAGAGGTGGGAGAAAAGGAAAGTTACAAGGTAATGAGAAACGTGGACAAAACCATCTCTAGATGGGACACCACTGCTGATGCCAAAACGGATTTTCTACTGTCCTTGGTGCTTTGCATCACTAATCCCACATTCAAAGTGCTGAGTGGGGATATCTGATTGGCTGAGCTGAGATAACATGCCCTAATCCAATATGTCAGGACAGTGAGAAAGGATTTGATCTGTTATTGAGAGAGTCATCTCTTCCATTCCTGTTCCCTGCAATTAGCATACAAGGCAGAAATCAGAATGCAGGATAATGATGAAGGGCAGAGGCAGGGGAAAAGCTGTTGAAGGTTGCCCTGTTTCTAGACACCCTTGGATTAGACTGAGCTTAGACTTAAATTCTTTTCCCTTCTCTCTATCCCAGTCCCCACAGCTTAAAAATTTATAGGCGCAGGTAAATGTGGAAGGATGAGGGAAGAGAACACTTTACTACAAATCATATTGATGCAGTGACATTGCTTCAAAGGAGAATTGCAACACTTAAAGAAGTAATCTGAGCCTTCCCTTTCTATAAAACGAGGGCTCTCAACCTTTGCTGAATGTTATGATCATCCGGGGAGATTAAAAAATAATAACGATACCCACATCTACCCTGGACAAATGGAATCAGAATTTCAAGAGATATCATTCAGATGGTAGTATTTTTAGAGCTCAGGCGATTTTAATGTGTGGTCAAGGTTGAACATTACTGCTCCACCAAAAAGAGCTCTCTCCCTCTGTGATCACCAAGCATTTTGCTCCTAAATGGTTATAATTAATATTTTTTTGCTTCCTAAGATCTACACAGCAATTGTATTGGACAGGTGTTCCAGCAATGGACTGTGAAATAAGACACACTTGGGTGTGAATTCTGACTCTGCTCTTTAGTATGGGTGTGACATGGGGCATTAATGAACCCTTATGGGAACTAATAAACCCACGAGTTCTCAATTTTGATGACACTCTGTTATTATTTGGCGAAGGAGCTTTAACAAATTCTAAGGTCTGGGTCCCACACCAAGGATCTTCTTTCACTGGCCTGCAATGGAACCTGGGAACCGGGATTCTTAAGGACTTCCCAGGTGATTCTCAGTCAGTGCATGCATGCTCAGTCATGTCCGACTCTTTGTGACCCTGTGGACTACACAGTCTGCCAGGTCCCTCTGTCTATGGGATTTTGCAGCAAGAATACTGGAGTGGGTTTCCATTTCCTCCTTCCGGGTATCTTCCAAATCCAGGGATTGAACCCGTGTCTCCCCAGCCTCCTGCACTGCAGGTGGATTCTTTACTGCTGAGCCACCAGGGAAGCCCCCAGGTGATTCTAATATGCCGCAAAGTTGAAGAATCCCTAACTTTACTGGTAGGACAATCGGTTTCTTGATCTGTCTTAAGCCACCTTATGAGGCTGTTGCAAGTATAAAAGGCAGAACATGTGTAGAACTGAATACATACAATAGCAACTGTCCATCAAATGGTAGCTCTTGTTACAGCAACAGTGTTTCTCCTGTTCAATAACCTCACTGGACTTGTATATCTTTGTCCTCCTAAGGCCATGTGTCCTGGGATTTGCTGAACACAGCAGATGGGCAAAGATAAGACCCTTTCTGAGGTCCCTGGGTCCTGGTCTAAGTATCTTTTCCAGGCAGCCAGTATGGATCCTGCTGTGCCCTTGAATCTGACTAGACTAGATCCTGTCACTTGTTTTTCTTTCTTCAGTATGGTGGGTAAGTGTGAACATATGTTTTTTGGAATCAAAGTCCTGGATATGAGCCTCACACTGACCCTCGAGACATGAGTAATGTCTCTAACATGATTACTAAGAGAAATGCGGACTTGCCTAGCAGTCCAGTGGTTAAGATTTCACCTTCCAGTGCAAGGGGTGTGCATTCAATCTGTGGTATGGGAGCTGAGATCCTATATGCTTCTTGGCCCCAAATCCCAAACATAAAACACAACAAATTCAACAAATTGGCAACAAATTCAATAAAGATGTCAAAAACAATCTGCATCAAAAAAAATCTTCAAAAAATTAACAAAAAGAAATGAGTTGGTGAGATGGATCATAGGTAAGCCGAACAAAAGCATGGACCAAGTGGTGCCCTTGCTAGGTGGAGAGAAAGAACATGGAAGATTCTAGTTCTTCTAGACACCAACTGTGTGGAAGTTTCCCACAAGGGCTTCAGGGAGCCCTTGGCCACACAGCTGAAGGTTCAGTTGTGGTCACACACTCCTGCTGGCTACTATTTTCCTTGCTGTGGAACCTGAGGCTTACATGGACCCAAGATATGAGGAATGTGTAAAATATTATTTCTCAAGCTGCTGAAATTTTAGCTAAATTTGGATTACACTTTCAGAAGTGCAGCTGCTAAGAGAGCCTCGGAAATGCAGGTAAAAGAACCCTGGACTTACACACTGGGCAGCAGGCTCTTAAGTTGTTTCCGAGTCTCTGCAACCCAGTGGACTGTACCCGCCCAGCTCCTCTGTCCATGGGATTCTCCAGGAAAGAATACTGGAGTGGGCTGCCATGCCCTCCTCCTGGGGCTATTCCTGACCCAAGGATCGAACTTGCGTCTCTTAAGTCTCTTGCTTTGGCAGGTGGGCTCTTTACTACTAGCACCACCTGGGAGGCCCTTAGGAAGTACAGGTGCTAAGAGGGCCTCAGAGATGCAGGTGGAATAACCCTGGACCTACACACTGCCCAGCAGACTCTTAGGGCTCTTTAGCACCTGGTTGGCTTGCTGGTGCTGCCATGGCAGTCCTTACTCTACAGGGAACACACTGAGTCCATCCCTTGGGTCCAATCAGGCCATGAAGATGCCCAGATGCAAGATCATGTGGAGAGACAAATGTCCAGTTATCCCAGCCCCAAACTATTGTATTGGATAAATATAGCTCCATAAAAGTGCCTAGGAAAAGCCAACAGAGGAATTGCCCAGAAAATCCCATTTACTGAGAAATAATAGATGTTTCAAGATGGTAAACTTGGGACTGTTTGTTACACAGCAATGGATAACACATGATGGCGCTGACTAATGCAAGTCTTTCCCTTGATTCCCAAGGGACCCTAGCATCTCCCATGTTATGTTTCCAGCAGGGTACAGCAGAAGTCAAATAGGATTATCTTGAGATGCCAGGGGCAGGAAGGGCCTGAGAAGGAGCCTACCCCACTTCCCAGCCTCCTAAGGTCTGAGAAGTACACGAAAGCAATGGAATTTTCACCTGGCTCCAGGCAAGGTTACTGAAGTTAGTATCTTGCAGGAAAACATGTCATGGAAAACACCCACAGAGACTAGGCAGAAACATGGAAACCTCATGAACATCAGCACCATGACCACATCCCAGCACCAGACAGCATTACTATAGATGAAACGTATCAGCCAGATTATCTGAAGACCTAAGGTTCCCTCAGAGTTCAAAGCCATCATCCTTCCCACTTGGGTCAGTTTTGAAGAAAATGGGGCAGAGTTTGAAAGACTATCATTTGAGTTTAAACCTGAAATGCCTTAGTAGACTTGAAATGAACCAGATTAAGTTTTCTGCCTCCAGGCAGAATGGGGGCTTAAGGCAAACACTGGATGCACTGACAGAGAAATAGAGTTGTGTATAAATGCACACATACATATATACAGTTTGCACAATGGATTTGTAGGTTGGAAACACACCCACTACATTTGTTAGTGGAAGTTAAGTATTGCGGAGCAAGTGCTTTTTAAATTTATGTTGGCCCTGCTGGGTCTTTGTTGCTGCATGCAATCTTTCTCTAGTTTGGCAAGTGGGGGCTACTCTTCACTTCCTTGTGGAGCACAGACTGTAAAGTGACAGCTCAGTGATTGTGGCATGTGGACTCAGAAGCCCTGTAGCATGTCGGAGCTGCCCAGACCAGAGATTCAAACCTCTGTCCCTTCTGTTGGCAGGTGGATTCATAACCGCTGGACCACCAGGGAAGTCCCAGAGTTTAAGTGTTTTTTGAGGGACCATTCTAGCCTGGCCCTAGGATCAGCAATGAATGCTTTTGTCTCCCAGATCCTGATAATACAATGCCTCTCTCTCTTCATTATTGCACCAGTTTCTTTCTCTACCACTTCTTTCTCTCTAGTTTATTCCACTCAAAGTCACCAAGCAAGCTCCCCTCTACCTCAGTGCCTTTGCACCTGCTTCTCCCCAGACATCACTGAGGTTCACTCATCACTATCTTCACCCTGTTATGCACGGCTCAGCCAGCCACTTTATCTACATCATCACACAATGCTGTCTACATTTACATGCATTGGGTCCCTCACCATCTGCCCCTCTACCCTTTCTTCACTGTGAACTCCACGAGAGCAAGGACACTGTATTGTTTGCTGTGATATCCTTGTGATACATCATGGTGCTGACCCTCAGGAGAAGCTCAATAAATATTTGTTGAATGAATAATGAATGAATGATGCTCCCCAAGCCAGGTCCCCTGATATTCACACTCTTCTTTCCTTCCACTAGTCAGGTTAAAATTCATTTCGATGCAAGAAGGGAGAAGGAGTCCCCACTTAGTTGAAGAGGAGGGGAGATGCAGCCTTTGAAGCTATCAGCCTTCCCAGAAGGGTTGAACTCCTTCCAAGAGAGAAGCAAAAAGCTGAGCCCATTGGAGCCCTTCCAGGAAAGACACGCTCCAAGGTCCACTACTAAAACTTCGCCTTTTCCAAATACCGCAGAAGACAGAAATTGGATCCACTCCAAAGCTTGCTATTGAATTTTATGCCTGCTGAGCACCACTAAATACATAATGAAGAGGCTGAATTAACTATGCAAAAGTATAATTTACAGTTAATGTCTGTAATTGATGAGCTGAGGGTCTCTGTGGCAGCATGAACAGCCAAGACTAAAAGGACTAGAGGGGATAAAGGAAAGTTTTATTTTCCAAACAGAAAATAGGAGTGTGCTCGACTCACCACCCAACCTGTCTGTCCATTCGTCCATCCGTCAAGCACTCAGCAAGCTCCCTTCTTGTGCCAGGCATGTGCTGTGGTGCTTGAGATACACAAGTGAATGTGATGTGGTCCACAGTGGCTAGAGACCTCCGCAAGTGTTCCTACAACCTCTGATCAATTCCTCATTTATTTGGCTTAAGACACAGGGAGAAGACTGGCCAGATGTGACATGTCTTGGAGCGGCTTTGTTCTGGTCCCTGTTCCCCTCTGTAGCATCCCGCTGCCCTGGTGTCTTCTAAGCAGGTGGGGTTCCAGCTGAGGTGAGAAGGTAGTCTGATTCTCATTCTACCACTTCTCTCTGGTTTTGGGGTCCATATCATCCTCATTCTGAAATAATTTATACTCACAATCTCTGCTCTTCTATATAATGTCCTCAACCCCAGCTGCATGTCAGAATAACTTGGTGAGCTCTTCCAAAACACCTTTCTCACTTCTCTTCAGATGGTCTGTGGTGTGCTTGGATATCATATTTTTCCCCTAATAAAGTTTCCAAGGTTATCCCCATGTGAAGCCAGAGGTAAGTAGAATTATTCTGCCAGGGGTTGAGGGAGGAGAATTGAATAAATATAGTCAAAAATCTTCCAGTTATAAGATAATTAAACACTAGGATGTAAGGTATAGCATGATAAATATAATTAACACTACTGAATGTTATAAATGAAAGTTAAGAGAGTAAATACTAAGAGTTCTCATCAAAAAGAAATATATATATATATATATTCTGTTTCTTTAATGTTGTATCTATATGAGATGACGGATGTTCATCCGTAAAACTATTCTGGGCATTGTTTCATGATGTATGCAAGTCAAATTATCATGTAGTATACCCTGAACTTCTACACTGCTGTGGAGAAGAGCATGGCAACCAACTCCAGTATTCTTGCCTGGAGAATCCCATGCACAGAGGAGGTTGGCAGGCTACAGTCCACAGGGTCGCTCAGAGTCGGACTGAAGCCACTTAGCACACACATGTCAGTTACATCCTAATAAAATTGGTTAAAAAAAAAAGAGAGAGAGAGAGAGAGAAATTCTTCTTATATTTTGTTTACGGGAACAGTTTCAAATACAGAGACCTTACTCTTGTGCCAAACTCAGAAGCACTAAGACCACAGTCCCATCCAAAACACACACGCAGAGCCAGGTTCTAGCATCCTGGACCCTCGTCTCTGCCCCGGGTTCCCCAGTGCTGCAGGAAGCTCCACCCACTAGACTCTAGAAAGCATCACTCTTCTGGAAGCTCTTTGCTCTGGGGTCAGCAGTCAGAAAATCAAGCCTGTGACAGGAGTTCTGTAAAGGGGATTAAATTCTAGTTATCAAGGTTTTGGAGGGTCAGAGAGGTCAAATGGGAGATGGCAAGGCAGTCAGAGACTATCAGTGAGAAAAGATNTCCCTGGGATTCTCCAGGCAAGAACACTGGAGTGGATTACCATTTCCTTCTCCAATGCATGAAAGTGAAAAGTTAAAGTGAAGTTGCTCAGTCGTGTCAGACTCTTCGCAACCCCATGGACTGCAAACTACCAGGCTCCTAAGTCCATGGGATTTTCCAGGCAAGAGTACTGGAGTGGGGTGCCATCGCCTTCTCTGCAAAACCCTGTAATTTTACCTAACACTGAAAAATATATTAAGAAATAGTGCATGATAAGATGTAAATAACTTCGACTTCCCTGGTGGCTCAGTGGTAAAAAATCTGCCTGCCAGTGCAGGAGACATGGGTTCTATCCCTAATCTGAGGAGATCCCACATGCCTCAGAGTAGCTAAGCCTGGGTGCCACAGTTACTGAGCCTGGGAACCGCAACTCAACTACTAATGTCCGGGTACCCTAGAGCCCATGCTTCTCAACATAAGATGCCACAGCAATGACAAGCCCAGGCACCACAACTAGAGAGTAGGCCCTGCTTGTTGCAGCTAGAGAAAAGCCTACACAGCGATGAAGGCCCAGCATAGCCAAAAATAAAATAAGTGATAAATAATTTTCTTAAAGATGTAAATAACTTTAGTTCTTTTTATATTTAGCTTCAACTGCTGACCACAGAGG
>SJYW01018961.1:15241-31927 GCA_006410735.1 Raphicerus campestris | reverse complement strand
CTAAGAGAGTCTTCGACAGGAGGAAAAAATTTGAGAAAAGTCAAATGCTGAGAGGAAGGATGAGAAATCAAAAGCATCAGAAAGCAAAGTGGAAGGCGCTGCTGTGGAGTGAGAGCCCCCAGGAGAGGCAGAGGCCAGGGGAAGACCAGAGCACAGAGCAGAGGGCAGGGAGCTCCCAGGAGAGGTCAGGGGGACCTCAGACGCCCAAGGCGAGCAGGCCGGGGTGACACAGCAGGCGTCAGACTTCTCTCTGTAATCTGTTTTTGACTCCAAGAGCTGGTCCAGCGAAGGCGGGAACTTCAAGACTGACAAGGTTTTAAAGTTGCAAAATAAGTGAAGGGACTGGGGAGGGCAAAGCGAACTTTCCAGGAGCCAATGATAGTTGACCTGCAGTGACCACGTGTAGCTCCCAGCCCAACCTTGACCTTCCCTCGGGCAGAGGTCAGGGGTCCAACAGGGAGGGCAGAGGACGGGAGGGAGCTCCAGCGGGTACCCCGTCCATCTCCTCTCCTGTGCCTGTACTTCTGGGCTCTTGGATGTCGGCCAAAGTCTGTGAAGACCCCGTTTTGCTGCATTTCTGAGGCTGCACAATCACTGTTTCCTCCAGTGTTCCTATAGTCTAGGAACAAAGCTTATTCATTGTCCTAGCAGCAGAAAAGATTCCAAAATTCATCTTCTCCGTAATTCAGACCCAAGTCAGCAGGCTGGCAGGCTCAGGTAATTTGGCCAACTTGCTGGCCACGAGGACTCACGATGTCATCCATCATCATTACGAGCCACATTCACATTTCTTCCTTTGGCATAAAGTGTGGAATGCAAAGGATTGTTCGGACAGAGAGAGATGAACCAATGAGATCCTGGGACTCAAAAAGGTGCTTTGTTAGAAATGCAAACGGAAATATGATTCCAGGGGAAAAAAGACTTGGTGGCAACATGGTCACACACTCCTTTCAAAACATGAAAAATAAATTCACCCTCAAGAAAAAGAAGAAAAATGGATCTGACAGATTCATTCTCTCCTATCTGGAGGTTCCTCCTCTGAGCCTGTATATCAGGAATCAGTCTGAACGACCAAGGCTGGGCCACCAAGACGAGGCCTAGCTTCCATTGTCACCCAGCCCCATCCACTGGTCTCTGCTTTTTAACCCAAATATGATTAAGTGGCTTGTCCCAGAAATGAAAAAAAAAAACAAAAAACTTCCATTCCAGCCCAAACACAAATAGATGTCACACATGCATCGCTACCTTTGTAACATCCACCTCTAATTTGAATGTTCAGAACTCTGATTGTATTTCTAACCCAGAAGAGAGTAAAAAATATCCTTCAGTGGCTTATTAATTACAAATTCTTCCCTATAGTCTGTGAATGTACATCAGAAAAACCCACGTTGGACAGAGCAGAATTATAAAACATGGTCAGATATTCTGAGGTGTATCAGTCCCATTCCCTGCTACAGACCAGGAAACAAAGGTCCCTGAGGTAGCTTTTCAGACCCAGACAGTTTTGACCACGTTAGAACACCCATCAGCTGTAACATAGCGTGATGCAGGCATCTCGGGTGAACTGGCGCACAGCAGTCTTTGCTTCTTTCAGGGGTGTTTCCTGCACACCTAAACCCAGATGTGGCTGCACCACACCCAGGACACAGTGCATACCCAATAAGCATTTCTTCAATTGCTTCCTAACGTCTATGCAAAAGAGAACCCACCTTGATCTCCTTGAAAGTCCCAACCATAAATGATTCTCGAACGTAAGGGGAATCTTGACAACTTCCCTGCTGAGGACGACAGTTTGTCAATTTATTATAGAATCATCATGGCCATTTCGGAACCAAATCTCAGAATACTAACAATGGACTTTTTCTGAGTTATGCACTAATTTACATCAATATTCATCTTTTTATTATATGGTTAGTGAATCACTTTAATGGGTAAATTTTAAATTGCTTGAATTCAGAGGTGTGTCAGAAAATCCAGAATAACTCTCAGGCAAGATCTGAGGATTTCATCACAAATCAAATGTAAACGACTTGAACACGGTGATGTTCGTTTTGAGAAGTTCTCATCTGCAAATGGACCTGATTTGATAAATTGCTCAGAATGTGAAATTATGAAACTTCTCATATATGGGTCAGTTTAGTGAGAGATCAGTAATGTAAAGTTATGATGGTAAGCCTAGTAAAAACTACAGTGAATACCATCTTTCTGTTACAGATGAGAGGAAATAACCTTATTAACAACATAGTAACATTGCTTCNCCTTTGTAACATCCACCTCTAATTTGAATGTTCAGAACTCTGATTGTATTTCTAACCCAGAAGAGAGTAAAAAATATCCTTCAGTGGCTTATTAATTACAAATTCTTCCCTATAGTCTGTGAATGTACATCAGAAAAACCCACGTTGGACAGAGCAGAATTATAAAACATGGTCAGATATTCTGAGGTGTATCAGTCCCATTCCCTGCTACAGACCAGGAAACAAAGGTCCCTGAGGTAGCTTTTCAGACCCAGACAGTTTTGACCACGTTAGAACACCCATCAGCTGTAACATAGCGTGATGCAGGCATCTCGGGTGAACTGGCGCACAGCAGTCTTTGCTTCTTTCAGGGGTGTTTCCTGCACACCTAAACCCAGATGTGGCTGCACCACACCCAGGACACAGTGCATACCCAATAAGCATTTCTTCAATTGCTTCCTAACGTCTATGCAAAAGAGAACCCACCTTGATCTCCTTGAAAGTCCCAACCATAAATGATTCTCGAACGTAAGGGGAATCTTGACAACTTCCCTGCTGAGGACGACAGTTTGTCAATTTATTATAGAATCATCATGGCCATTTCGGAACCAAATCTCAGAATACTAACAATGGACTTTTTCTGAGTTATGCACTAATTTACATCAATATTCATCTTTTTATTATATGGTTAGTGAATCACTTTAATGGGTAAATTTTAAATTGCTTGAATTCAGAGGTGTGTCAGAAAATCCAGAATAACTCTCAGGCAAGATCTGAGGATTTCATCACAAATCAAATGTAAACGACTTGAACACGGTGATGTTCGTTTTGAGAAGTTCTCATCTGCAAATGGACCTGATTTGATAAATTGCTCAGAATGTGAAATTATGAAACTTCTCATATATGGGTCAGTTTAGTGAGAGATCAGTAATGTAAAGTTATGATGGTAAGCCTAGTAAAAACTACAGTGAATACCATCTTTCTGTTACAGATGAGAGGAAATAACCTTATTAACAACATAGTAACATTGCTTCATCTCTTCTTCTTAATAGCTTATAGTCTGTGGATCCAGTGTTGAGTGTTCATGTTGCCATCGATCTAACTGAAAAAAAACAGGGAGGTTTTTCTGATGGACATCTCTGCCACCTTCTTAACTACTAAAATCAAATGTCATGTTCTGCTATTAATACTGAGACAGAACAGACAATGGCCAGATAACACCTTGATTTTAGATAGATTCCCAAGTCAAGACCATATAAAGGTGATATAAAAAGGTTCATGATGTCTAAAGACATAAGGAAATCACAACATTCTCCTTACCTTGTAAGTACACAAATCAGTCACATATTACCTTGTTAAACTAGCTGCACAGAAAGGGTATACATCAAAATTTAAAAAAAAAAAAACAGTTACCATTGTGTGAAAGAGAAAAAAAATGACTAATTGGGAAGAGGAATGAGTCTATTTTCTAAGAGAAAATCAAGCAGGAAGCAGTTAAAAGAATTTAGTTTCATCCTGCTTTGCTCATTAATAACATGGTTTCTCATGAAGTAGGATGATAAACCCAGAGGCAAAGTGAAACTATTCAAACTTCCTAGGTCCTGTGGTCTCTGGCTACAATCTGAATATGATGTGCAACAAAGAAAACACTTTTTTTTTCTCTTTCCAAATCTCTGAGCCTCCTGGCACATGAAGTAAAAACATACAATGCCCACTCCTGAGCACAAAGACAACCATCCTCACCACACTAAGCAGGGATCTAAACACACTTTTAAAGGGAGATTTTGGCAACCAAGCACAGTGAGTGGCAAGATCGGCACAGGTTACACTGAAGGCAGGCCAAGGCCCCAGGGATAAGTGTGTACAGCTGTCAATGGCATCCTCCGCCTTTCCTGTTACAAGAGGATGCAGAGTGTTGTTTTTTTTTAATCTGGGCTAAACTGACAGGACATACTTGAGCAGTGACATATGTTTTCAATCTTTATTAGCAACTTATTAGGCTAAAAGTTTCTCTTCCTCCTTTCTGACCCTACTTCCCCTTCTTTAAAAATTTAACTAAAGAAAGTGACATGTTAATATCAGCTCCGCCTCCACCAGGTCACCCTGGGGTCAGCAGATCAGAAGCATCAGCAGAAGAAGGAAGACAGCGTGCTCAGACCTCGGGCAGGGTGACCCAGCCATCAATCAGGACGCTGCGCATCTGAACAATGACAGCCATCTGTCAGGAAGTGGGAGGTGGGGCCTCATTAACACGCGACTCACCTGCCCCGAGCTACGCCTGGCTTGTAACAGTTACCATCGCTCACCTCCAAGGTGTTGCATGTCTCTGCTCCATGAAATAACAGGTCCTCTATTTCCAGCCTGGTGTCCCCTCTGAGTTCACATGGCCAAGTCGCCTAGAGACAAGAGGAGGAAGAGAGAGCTGGGTTGGGGCCAAACCTAGGAGGGAAAGGGTGCTGCCAGAAGCCGAAAGAAGGTACCTGGGTTCACCGACCGTGAGAGGTCAGCAGATGGGGCCACTGAGAACTGAGCCATCCACACGCCAGGGATGCGAGAGTGTGATCAAGGGTCCCAGACACCCCCCATCCCATTATCCTCAATGAAGGCATCTCCTGGACAGGAACGGTCTAAGATCTTAAATTCATTTTCTACTTTGTTTCTTGTAAATACAGGTAACTTGAAAATAAAGTAACCACAAAGCTCTCATTTTCTGAGCATTGGAATATACCACTGGGAATCTTTTCTATATACCTGCACCTTTCCTTCCTGCGTCTGCCTCTAACATACATTTAATTAATTTAGCCTAAAGAAACCTTGAAATGCTGCCCACAAAGAGAATTCTCCTAGAGAATATTTTGTTGTGAAATGATATTTGTGTTCCCCAAAGGAGGCCGTCACATATTTGTTGCAAGGCAGCCTTCCTGGACTGTACAAACACAGGTTCTGGATGGAGTACGGTTTCTTTGATAGGCCATAAATAGATTCTGCTAAGAAGTTTTAATGGGAAGCCCAATTTAAACCTGGGCCATCATCCAGAATGGTTCGTAAGTTACAAAAACTTGTTATTCTGACACTGTAGGGGAATTAAACACACAAGGACACACAGAGCTGGCCTTTCTTACCTCTGGGACAGTAATAACGTACCTTTTATCCCCAGGTTGGAAAAGTAACCAAAGGCCGCTAAACTCATAGGGGGCTCATGGGCTGTAAGACCGAGCCTGGGAGGATGCCCTGACCTCTCTGAGGCCCTGCAGACCGGTGGAAACACCAACCCTGGGCTCGAGGGCCGCCTCGGTCACAGAGGAACTGGAAACCTCCCAGGAGGGGCAGGAGGTGTAACAGAACAAGCCAATGGCCGGTGCCACACGCACGCTGAGTGTTTAAGGGGCCTCAAGCGGGGGTCACTTTCACGCGGGAGGCAGAGAGGCCTTGGGGACCAGGAGCGAGAGGAGCCGAGACAGGAGGTGGAGGGCACGTTTCTCCTGGGGCAGCTAGGGGCCTTTAACTTGACGGCAGCAGGAGAAGCAGACGGGCCGCGCGTGCAGGGCCACCTCACAAGGCCCTTCCGGGGTCCCAGCTTGCGGCCAGGCTCCACCTCCGCCAGGCCCCACCTCCGCCAGGCCCCACCTCCGCCTGGCCCCACCTCCGCCTGGCCCCACCTCCGCCTGGCCCCACCTCCGCCCGGCGTCTAGGCCACCGATAGCAGGGTCACATGGCTACACACGTGCGGCGGGGGCACCGGCGCCTCCGAAGGGCCTGGCCGAGCGCAGCGCTTCAGTGAGGGAACACACGTCCTCAGTGACCGCAGGGCCAGCGTCTGTGTTATACATAGATGTTCAGTCCCTTGTCTGCATCTGCAAAATCCCCAAAGATTGCAAAAGCCGCTAATATTTTCGTAGCTCCTTCCACGACAAAATCTGATCTACCCTTAACTGACGTGGGGCTCCTCTAAAGTTGCTGTTTAACCCTCGGAGCATGAGCACGGCCTGGCTTGGCGGCATCTAGACTCAGGTGTTTGATTCTGAAGCAGCCTCCGACTCCGACGTGCTGTTCTGCCCTGCACAACCCCAGATTCTGAATTCCAAACTCATGCGGCTGAGTGACCCCAGATCAGGCATCCTGAGGCCTCAAATAGGAGGAGGTTTTGTGAGCCTCCATCCGGACACCTGCTGACATTCCTGAAGCTGACAAAACAATTACAAAACAGTGCATAGTTCGCGTTGTTGCTTCTGGGAACCCCCATGTTGAAATTGCCCATCAATTATTGTTTTCTCTTCTTTTCTGGGTAACAAGCGAAGGTCATGGTTAATAACAGTTTCACCAGGAACGCTGTGTTCATATTAACTCAGAGGGATAAAAGCTCCCTGGGCCCAGAACGCAGCTCTGAGAGATGCAGCCACGGTTGGCTTGCTTTCCTGGAAGCTTCAGATATGCTTGCAGACTGTTTGGGATTGGCCCCCTCGGAGGAAAGGCCAGAAATCGGTGCATACCCAAGTCCCCAAACCCTCATACTTCCCTCTCTGATTTGCAAAGTCATTGTCACAGTTGCTCTAAGGAGGGAAATAAAATATAGGTCTACCCAATTCTAACTCCCAAGAGCTTACTCTGGACCACACAGAATTAAAATATTGATTTTCCAGGAGGCCACCGGAAGATAAAAGGTGGGTTTTGATGCAAGATTCTTACGTGTTAACAGAAACCAAATTTCACTTCTGGTGATGCTTGTCTCACTTACCGGGACAGCACTTGTCTCTGACACTTGCCCTATCTCCTTTTGTTTCACAGAAATTACTTTTAAAGCTTCATATTTTAAAATCCACCACCTGGCTGGCTAAGATATCTTTTCCAATCACAGGGCAAATGATCTTTTCCAAAACAAAATCCAGATTCATTATGCAGCTCTTTAGGTTTCCTTTATTTATTATAGATTTCAAAAAGGCACACACAGCACACACATCTGATTTTTAAAAAATAAATCTCCCCCTCTCTCTGTCTCTCTCTGTCTGTCTCTCCCTGTCTCTCCCTCTATCAGTCTCTCTCTCTGTCTCTGTCTTTCTGTCTCTCTCTCCCTCTCTTTGCTTCTCTGTCTCTCTCACTGTCCTCCTCCTCTCCCCTCGTCTCTCCCCCTGCCACCCTCCCTAACTGTCCAGCCTCTACAAACCCGAGACTGTGAAAGAAACACTCGTCTATTGCTCTGTCAAATGTGCCTGCCTAGGATAGTGATTGGGTTTATAGAAGAGACAAACATTTCAGGCATGCCATTCTGGGGTAATGAAGCATGGCAACAAAATATACCTGTGCAACATTTGATAAAGATGAGCTGACACGCCAGTCCAAATAGGTTCCTTTGTGTGTCTGCACGTGTCTACCATCATGGCCCTCACCTGAACACACGAAGGCAGTGGCAGCAGTGGCAGCTGGCAGGGCCCAGGAGGGGAGCTGCTCGCACAGCGAGACAGCGTGTGCCTCTGGCCTCGCCTCCTCGCCCACTGCCCCTAATTTATGGTAGGTGTCCTCCCTTTCTATNGGCCCCACCTCCGCCAGGCCCCACCTCCGCCTGGCCCCACCTCCGCCCGGCGTCTAGGCCACCGATAGCAGGGTCACATGGCTACACACGTGCGGCGGGGCCACCGGCGCCTCCGAAGGGCCTGGCCGAGCGCAGCGCTTCAGTGAGGGAACACACGTCCTCAGTGACCGCAGGGCCAGCGTCTGTGTTATACATAGATGTTCAGTCCCTTGTCTGCATCTGCAAAATCCCCAAAGATTGCAAAAGCCGCTAATATTTTCGTAGCTCCTTCCACGACAAAATCTGATCTACCCTTAACTGACGTGGGGCTCCTCTAAAGTTGCTGTTTAACCCTCGGAGCATGAGCACGGCCTGGCTTGGCGGCATCTAGACTCAGGTGTTTGATTCTGAAGCAGCCTCCGACTCCGACGTGCTGTTCTGCCCTGCACAACCCCAGATTCTGAATTCCAAACTCATGCGGCTGAGTGACCCCAGATCAGGCATCCTGAGGCCTCAAATAGGAGGAGGTTTTGTGAGCCTCCATCCGGACACCTGCTGACATTCCTGAAGCTGACAAAACAATTACAAAACAGTGCATAGTTCGCGTTGTTGCTTCTGGGAACCCCCATGTTGAAATTGCCCATCAATTATTGTTTTCTCTTCTTTTCTGGGTAACAAGCGAAGGTCATGGTTAATAACAGTTCCACCAGGAACGCTGTGTTCATATTAACTCAGAGGGATAAAAGCTCCCTGGGCCCAGAACGCAGCTCTGAGAGATGCAGCCACGGTTGGCTTGCTTTCCTGGAAGCTTCAGATATGCTTGCAGACTGTTTGGGATTGGCCCCCTCGGAGGAAAGGCCAGAAATCGGTGCATACCCAAGTCCCCAAACCCTCATACTTCCCTCTCTGATTTGCAAAGTCATTGTCACAGTTGCTCTAAGGAGGGAAATAAAATATAGGTCTACCCAATTCTAACTCCCAAGAGCTTACTCTGGACCACACAGAATTAAAATATTGATTTTCCAGGAGGCCACCGGAAGATAAAAGGTGGGTTTTGATGCAAGATTCTTACGTGTTAACAGAAACCAAATTTCACTTCTGGTGATGCTTGTCTCACTTACCGGGACAGCACTTGTCTCTGACACTTGCCCTATCTCCTTTTGTTTCACAGAAATTACTTTTAAAGCTTCATATTTTAAAATCCACCACCTGGCTGGCTAAGATATCTTTTCCAATCACAGGGCAAATGATCTTTTCCAAAACAAAATCCAGATTCATTATGCAGCTCTTTAGGTTTCCTTTATTTATTATAGATTTCAAAAAGGCACACACAGCACACACATCTGATTTTTAAAAAATAAATCTCCCCCTCTCTCTGTCTCTCTCTGTCTGTCTCTCCCTGTCTCTCCCTCTATCAGTCTCTCTCTCTGTCTCTGTCTTTCTGTCTCTCTCTCCCTCTCTTTGCTTCTCTGTCTCTCTCACTGTCCTCCTCCTCTCCCCTCGTCTCTCCCCCTGCCACCCTCCCTAACTGTCCAGCCTCTACAAACCCGAGACTGTGAAAGAAACACTCGTCTATTGCTCTGTCAAATGTGCCTGCCTAGGATAGTGATTGGGTTTATAGAAGAGACAAACATTTCAGGCATGCCATTCTGGGGTAATGAAGCATGGCAACAAAATATACCTGTGCAACATTTGATAAAGATGAGCTGACACGCCAGTCCAAATAGGTTCCTTTGTGTGTCTGCACGTGTCTACCATCATGGCCCTCACCTGAACACACGAAGGCAGTGGCAGCAGTGGCAGCTGGCAGGGCCCAGGAGGGGAGCTGCTCGCGCAGCGAGACAGCGTGTGCCTCTGGCCTCGCCTCCTCGCCCACTGCCCCTAATTTATGGTAGGTGTCCTCCCTTTCTATGAAAAAAAGAGTGGCTCGATTTTTCTTTCTTTCTCTTGCTATCTAGTTCCTGTCACAGGGCACAGGAGAAAGACAATGAGCTGGGTCCCTCAGTGTTTAGCATGGGGTCTTAAGTTAGAATGCTTCTTAGTAGGGTTTTTATGGCTTTTATTGTGGTTTGATTAATGCAAAGCAAAATTAAATCCTACAGTTACACACGGGTACATCAAGCCAGGAGCAGGCCCACTGTACTTCCTGCTTTAGTTTACAGAGAGCATCTTTTGTTGCTTAATCTTCACTCAGAGAAGATGGGATGGCAGCGAGCTGGGGGAGAGAGACTGTAGACCAGCTGAGAAGTGATCTGGAAGATGGAGGAGATCCAGTGACCCACACAGGAGCTCGGCAGTCATTCCGATCGCTCATCCACATTGGGGTCTTTGAGTTTCCGTCCACTTCCTGGCTTGGGAGCAGCCACGGCAGCCAGCCCAGGTGAGCCTCTGCAGGTGCCTGGCACAGGGTNTACCCAAGTCCCCAAACCCTCATACTTCCCTCTCTGATTTGCAAAGTCATTGTCACAGTTGCTCTAAGGAGGGAAATAAAATATAGGTCTACCCAATTCTAACTCCCAAGAGCTTACTCTGGACCACACAGAATTAAAATATTGATTTTCCAGGAGGCCACCGGAAGATAAAAGGTGGGTTTTGATGCAAGATTCTTACGTGTTAACAGAAACCAAATTTCACTTCTGGTGATGCTTGTCTCACTTACCGGGACAGCACTTGTCTCTGACACTTGCCCTATCTCCTTTTGTTTCACAGAAATTACTTTTAAAGCTTCATATTTTAAAATCCACCACCTGGCTGGCTAAGATATCTTTTCCAATCACAGGGCAAATGATCTTTTCCAAAACAAAATCCAGATTCATTATGCAGCTCTTTAGGTTTCCTTTATTTATTATAGATTTCAAAAAGGCACACACAGCACACACATCTGATTTTTAAAAAATAAATCTCCCCCTCTCTCTGTCTCTCTCTGTCTGTCTCTCCCTGTCTCTCCCTCTATCAGTCTCTCTCTCTGTCTCTGTCTTTCTGTCTCTCTCTCCCTCTCTTTGCTTCTCTGTCTCTCTCACTGTCCTCCTCCTCTCCCCTCGTCTCTCCCCCTGCCACCCTCCCTAACTGTCCAGCCTCTACAAACCCGGGACTGTGAAAGAAACACTCGTCTATTGCTCTGTCAAATGTGCCTGCCTAGGATAGTGATTGGGTTTATAGAAGAGACAAACATTTCAGGCATGCCATTCTGGGGTAATGAAGCATGGCAACAAAATATACCTGTGCAACATTTGATAAAGATGAGCTGACACGCCAGTCCAAATAGGTTCCTTTGTGTGTCTGCACGTGTCTACCATCATGGCCCTCACCTGAACACACGAAGGCAGTGGCAGCAGTGGCAGCTGGCAGGGCCCAGGAGGGGAGCTGCTCGCGCAGCGAGACAGCGTGTGCCTCTGGCCTCGCCTCCTCGCCCACTGCCCCTAATTTATGGTAGGTGTCCTCCCTTTCTATGAAAAAAAGAGTGGCTCGATTTTTCTTTCTTTCTCTTGCTATCTAGTTCCTGTCACAGGGCACAGGAGAAAGACAATGAGCTGGGTCCCTCAGTGTTTAGCATGGGGTCTTAAGTTAGAATGCTTCTTAGTAGGGTTTTTATGGCTTTTATTGTGGTTTGATTAATGCAAAGCAAAATTAAATCCTACAGTTACACACGGGTACATCAAGCCAGGAGCAGGCCCACTGTACTTCCTGCTTTAGTTTACAGAGAGCATCTTTTGTTGCTTAATCTTCACTCAGAGAAGATGGGATGGCAGCGAGCTGGGGGAGAGAGACTGTAGACCAGCTGAGAAGTGATCTGGAAGATGGAGGAGATCCAATGACCCACACAGGAGCTCGGCAGTCATTCCGATCGCTCATCCACATTGGGGTCTTTGAGTTTCCGTCCACTTCCTGGCTTGGGAGCAGCCACGGCAGCCAGCCCAGGTGAGCCTCTGCAGGTGCCTGGCACAGGGTGACACCCAGATGGCTGGGAGGGTGCTGTCTGCCCCCCTGCCGCTCTCTCTGAGCCTGACTTCACAAAGGCCTGTTCGGTCTATGGCCTTGATGCTATTTATAGAGAAGCACATCCTATTTATAAGGCAACACAGTGAAACCGAAAGGGGCATAATAGCCACTCTGTATTATAAAGCCCTTCTGCTGAGCGAGCTGGACAAAGTGCCGTGGTTGATCTCATTTCTTTCTTCTCCTGGTGGCAGTCATAGTGTGTGGCACTCTGCACGATGACAACAATGAACACTTTGTGATGTGATGACCTCTCCAGGAACCAGACACACACAGGTTCTACTTTTGTTCACTCATTTCATTACCAATCCATCATCACACCCGCACCCAGGCCTAGAAACCCCAACTAACCCTTACATTCACATGGCTGCACCTTCACTTTGCCTGCTTCAGATGAAGATGCCTCTGAACTGTAATTTCCATGCAAAGTCATCTTGGGTAAGGATCCTTCTTTATCTCCCTCAGAGCCTGTACAATAACAATACAAATCTTGACTAGAGAAAATACAGAGCAGGCATGTGGAAGTTTCCTGGTGGCTCAGACAGTAAAGAACCGCCTGCAACGCAGGAGACCTGGTTCAATCCCTCAGCTGGGACGATCCCCTGGAGGAGGGCATGGCAACCTGCTCCAGGACTCTTGACTAGAGAATCCTATGGACAGAAGAGCCTGGAGGGCAAGAGTCCATGGGGTAGCAGGCCTGTTTTCTAGTTGTGATAAGCAGGTATTCTCTAGCTGTGACAGGCGGGGACTGTTCTCTGGTTGTGACAGGTGCCCAGCTGAGCAACTTAGCGTGGGCATGAGCATGTGGGGTTTGATATGGGAAGGCCGATTCGAGCATCTGCCTGGCCTCTCCTTAACTGGGGGAAGTCTTAACTGATGCTTCCTCTTCTATAATATTAGAATAGAAAGGGACTTCCCTGGTGGTCCAGTGGTTAAGAATTCTCCTGCCAATGCAGGAGACACAGATTCGACTCTTGGTCCAGGAAGCTCCCACATGTCTCGGAGCCACAGCGCCTGTGCGCCACAGCAGTGAACCTGTGCCCTAGAGCCCGGGAGCCAGGTCTGCTGAGACCAGGCGCTGCAAGTACGGATGCCCTCCCCGCTAGATCCCGCGCTCCGCAGTAAGAGAAGGGCCGCCACTAGAAGCCTGAGCACGGCAACTGGAGAAAAGCCCACAAGCAGCAGTAAAGACCCTGCACAGTCAAAAAGTAACCAATTAGCAATAAGGAAAAGCATGTCGTTGTTATTTACTTACTGAGTCATGTTGATTCTTCTGAGACCCCATGGACTGTAGCCTACCAGGCTCCTCTGTCCATGGGATTTCCCAGGCAAGAACACTGGAGTGGGTTGCCATTTTCTCCTCCAGGGGATCTTCCCGGCTCAGGGATCAAACCCACATCTCCTGCGTCTGCCGCATTGGCAGGTGGATTCTGAGCCACTGGGGAAGCCCAAAGAAAATCATACACATTTTAAAAAATATTAGAATAGGGAGATGCTGGGCCAACTATAAGAGGAGTTGGAAAAAATCCAACAGACAATGTATATAAAGCACTCTGTAAACTGCAAAACACTATACTAAGGTTTGTTTCTTTTATAAAAATTTTAAGTAGTTTACCTGCTGCTGCTGCTGCTAAGTCGCTTCCATCGTGTCCAAGTCTGTGTGACCCCAGAGATTGCAGCCCGCCAGGCTCCCCTGTCCCTGGGATTCTCCAGGCAAGAACACTGGTGTGGGTTGCCATTTCCTTCTCCAATGCATGAAAGTTAAAAGTGAAAGTGAAGTCACTCAGTCGTAAAAAAAGCAAATNTGTCCAAGTCTGTGTGACCCCAGAGATTGCAGCCCGCCAGGCTCCCCTGTCCCTGGGATTCTCCAGGCAAGAACACTGGTGTGGGTTGCCATTTCCTTCTCCAATGCATGAAAGTTAAAAGTGAAAGTGAAGTCACTCAGTCATAAAAAAAGCAAATTCTAGAAATAATCACCAGAGAAGGAAATGGCAACCCACTCCAGTACTCTTGCCTGGAGAATCCCATGGACAGAGGAGCCGGGTGGGCTGCAGTCCATGGGGTCGCTAAGAGTCGGACACGACGGAAGTGACTTAGCAGCAGCAGCAGAAATAATCACAGAATAAAGTTGTGTTAAATCTCAAAAACATAGTGATAAAAAAGTGAGAGAAAAAACAATAAACTCCCAAATTGCATTGCTTCTGGCCTTACAGAATCTGAGTTTTATAAAATCCCCAGTTACTTAAGGCTTCTGTATTGTCCAAGCCATTTCATCGACATCATTCTTTTAAACTGCAAAGGAGTGGTGCAAGGATCCCCTGAGACTGGCAGCAAGGGAGAGCTGTCTAATGGGAGTCATTTGGCGAGTTGACTATTGTTTGTTGGTAATGAGAGACATACTCCTGAGAGGAGATGTATTTGGGGGGAAACTTCATAAACTTATCACAGAATCAGCCCATTTCTTTTTTTTAATTGGAATATAGCTGATTTACAATGTTGTGTTAATTTCTGAGCAAAGTGACTCGGTCATACATATACATGCATTCTTTTTTATATTCTTCCATTATGGTTTATAACAGGATATTAACTATGATTCCCTGTGCAATCCATCAGGATCTTATTGTTTATCCATTCCACATATACTAGTTTGCATCAGCTAATCCCAAATTCCCAATCCATCTCTCCCCACCCCACCTCCCTTGGCAAACACAAGTCTGTTCTCTGTGTCCGTGAGTCTGTTTCTGTTTTGTAGCCGTAGGTAAGCTCATTTGTGATTCCACATATAAATGACATAATATGGCATTTGTCTTTCGGTCTGATTTACTTCATTTAATATGATAATCTCTAGGTTCACGCATGTTGCCACAAACGTCATTATTCCATTTTCTATGGCTAAGTAATATTCTGTTGGGTATGCATACCACATCTTCTTTATCCATTCATCTGCTGATGGATGTTTCAGTTGTTTCCATGTCTTGGCTATTGTGAATAGTGCTGTTATGAGGACAGGGGTGCATGATTCTTCTTATCAGAGTTCTATCTGGAAAATCAGCCCACTTTCTTAAACAGACAAAAATAGTAGAGCAAACAAAATTTCTAAGACAAGTTAAAAGGTTCCATTATGTCCTTTTGTATCTTGTTCTAAGTCAGATTTATTGAGATATATTTCACAATTATCAAGTTTGATAAACACATGCACTCATGTACCCATCACCAGAATCCAGATATAGAACATTTCCAATGCCCTTCTTCCACTTGTAGCCAGTCATGTCCCCGACATCATGGACAGCTCCTGTCCCAATCCGTAGCCACCACTGACCCCTTTCCTGTCTCCATGATTCTGCTTTTTCCAAACGTTCAGATAAAATGGAATCAGAGCATGTGCCCTTTAAGTCTGGCTTCTTCCACTCTGAATAACCCACACGTGGGAGTCCTCCATGTGCCTTGTGAATCAGTAGTTCAATTTTTTTTTTTTTTTTTTGCTTTTGGGTAGTATTGCTCGAGTGTCCCGTGGTCTGTTTATTTACAAGGTAATGGATATTTGGATTGTCTCTAGATTTTTTTCAACTATAAATAAAGTAGCATACCTCTGCCTAAATCCTGCACACCTGCAGTTTCAGAGTATTCTGTCCTCTCAGAGTCAACACAGGCAGGCTTTTCTATCAATGTCTACTTTCATTTCTCTTGGTTAAAAACCTGGCAATGAGATAGATGGTGGGTAATACATAGTGGATATCTCCTTTCAGAAGAACCTGTTCAATTGTTTTCCAAAGTAGCTGCACCGCGTTGCATCCCCGCCAGTGACTTCTGAGCCCTGGAGCTGCTCTGTATCCTTGCCAGCGCTTGACGTGGTTTGCAGCCTTTGTAGTGGGTGTGCACGACTCACTCATTACAGTTCTGATTTGTATTTCTCTGGTGACTGAAGATGCTGAACATCTTTTCACGTGCTAATTTGCCATCTGTATATCTTGTTTGATGCAAGCTCTTTCAAATCTTCTGCCCAGGCTTTTTTACTGGGATGTTTCTCATTATTGAGCCTAGTCTAGATCCCAGCACTTTATCAGATATGTGTGTTGAGCAAATTCTCTTCTAGTGTGTGGCTGTGTTAACAGTTTCTTCTGAAGAGCAGACGTTTTCAATTTTGATAAAGTTCACTTTATCAAGGTTGATATTATGAGCTATGGTTCTTGAGAGGTTGTTAGTATGTAAATTAATTAGAAAGACTCATTCGCCAATTAGAGGATCCTAATTGATCACAAGAACACCTCAGTGTAACGTTTTCCCTTCTTTTTCAAACTTGTGAAATTCAAAGACCCACATGAGGAACATGGCCTGGTGGAATGCCAGTGTCATAACTGGTGCTTTAGAGCCTGAGATGAGACTAATCCTAACCTGATTATTATTCCAAGTGTTTGGAATTTGGCGAAACAGTAAAGTGACCTTAGATGACTTAGTTTTTCTGCTTTTTCAGTTCCTGACTTAATGAAGTTCGAAAAGGAAGAAGTTGGATATAAAGAATTTTTTAAAACTCTATGAATGACTAATAAGCATATTTAATGAACAATTAATATTTTAACTATTATTTAACAATTGATTAATTAATTAATAATTAAGGCTGTGGTTTTTCCTGTGGTCATGTATGAATGTGAGAGTTGGACTGTGAAGAAGGCTGAGCGCCGAAGAATTGATGCTTTTGAACTGTGGTGTTGGAGAAGACTCTTGAGAGTCCCTTGGACTGCAAGGAGATCCAACCAGTCCATTCTGAAGGAGATCAGCCCTGGGATTTCTTTGGAAGGAATGATGCTGAAGCTGAAATTCCAGTACTTTGGCCACCTCATGCAAAGAGTTGACTCATTGGAAAAGACTCTGATGCTGGGAGGGATTGGGGGCAGGAGGAGAAGGGGACAACAGAGGGTGAGATGGCTGGATGGCATCACTGACTCGATG
>SJYW01018961.1:0-14151 GCA_006410735.1 Raphicerus campestris | reverse complement strand
TGAGATGGCTGGATGGCATCACTGACTCGATGAACATGAGTCTGAGTGAACTCCAGGAGATGGTGATGGACAGGGAGGCCTGGCGTGCTGCGATTCATGGGGTCGTAAAGAGTCGGACATGACTGAATGACTGAACTGAACTGAACTGAACTGATGAATGACTAATAAGCATATTTAATGAACAATTAATATTTTAACTATTATTTAACAATTGATTAAGTAATTAATAATTAAGATCCCTTGGACTGCAAGGAGATCCAACCAGTCAATCCTAAAGGAAATCAGTCCTAAATATTCATTAGAAAGACTGATGCTGAAGCTGAAACTCTGATACTTTGGCCACCTGATGCAAAGAATGGACTCATTGGAAAAGACCCTGATGCTGCGAAAGATTGAAGGTGGGAGGAGAAGGGAACGACAGAGGATGAGATGGCTGGATGGCATCACTGACTCGAAGACATGAATTTGAGTAAACTCCGGGAGTTGGTGATGGACAGGGAAGTCTGGCATGCTGCAGTCCACGGGGTTGCAAAGAGTCAGACATGAATGAACGACTGAACTGAACTGAACTGAATGAGCAATTAGGTTATGTGCATATACAACTCAATGCATAGAACAGGTGCTTCTTTTTGCTTGTTTAATCACTCTTTTCACTTTGGAGGGGGCAGATTATAAGATTCTTCTTAATTAATGTGTGGAAGTCATTTCTGAAACACAGGCAGATCGCCTTCTCAGGGTGAGACGTTTTCTTTGGAGTCTTCTATTTCCTGGGCTTCCCCTGCCTTCACTGCCTTGACCACCACCTTCATTACTGGAATTTTCTAGAAACTGTTGGCTGAAAGCTTTTGGTCCTTTGGCGTCAGACCTCTGTCTCCATTCCTGCAGTTGCTCCTGCAAGGCTGCTCTTCGTGTTTTCTTTCCGTATCGTCATGCTTTCCATGACACCTGTAAATAGACGCTTTCCTCTGACGACTCAGAAAGTAAATGGAGATTTTCTTGTAATCCACTAGCAATTCTGCTTTTTCAGCACCTGCACGAATCTTAGCTCAGCTCCAGTTCCTGCAGCCACAGTGACCACTGGGCTCCAGGCCTCTGGCTGTTTTCTGGAGCTTTCCCCTGCTGGCCGTCTCACTGAGGACCGGGCCACGTGTTTTGCTGTGTGTTCTCCAGGCTTGGTCATTATGGCGTCTCTGGTCTCTCCTCTGCCCTGTGATTTGAGATCTTCTCTGCTCTTTGCATTCCAATAGGATGCCACAGAAAAGCAACCCCAAGACACTCCTGATGTCTCTGGCCTGGGATCTAAGCTCCTATGTCCTTTCATCCCAGCACTGAAGGCTGTTTAGCAGGGGACCCCCAACCCATTTCCTTGAACAGGTGTGTCCTTCTCAGTGGACACTGTGGTTCCAGAGAAAAGCCCACCAGACTCCCTGATTCACTGTAGGTGGCTTGGGCACAGGAAAGGGCTGCCCCAAGGCCAACGGGCACATGTGAGGGCCAGCCTGGGCCAGCCATGTGGCCGTGGAGGATTCGGCTGATGGACTCAGTCATCTCACGCTCAGCGAGACGTGACCCCAGCTCCCATCGTGGAAGGGGGTCAGGGGGGACTGGGAATGCTCAGAATGATTGACCAAGATGGTTTTGCAATCTCTCTACCAAGGGCCATTAATCTGAAAATGGTTCTGAGTCTATTTTATTTCCATAGAAAGAAAAGACTCTTTTTGAAATGGATAGTGACAGCCAAGTTCAGAGATAACAGACTGGCAATGACAAGGCCGCACTTCTTAAAGCAAACTACAGAAAACCTTCCCCAGCTGGGTGTGGAGAGACTCGCTCACTTGGTGTATAAGGCCGTCATGCGAGGGGCTGCCGTCCCCCTCCCCAGCTGGCTCCCTTGCCCTCTGAATCTGTACTCCTGGGGAGGGTGATGCAACAGGGCAGAGGGGCATGAGGTCTGGAGGCCAGGGAGACGGGGGTCAGCACACAGAGCAGACAGGTGCCCCTGCCACGGCGTTCTCCCACCACACCCTCCACATGCAAAGGAAAGAAAGCATCGTGTGGAAAAGAAGGATGCAGCACAAAGTGAGGAAGAATGGTGAAAATGATATCACACTGACCCCAAGGAGAAGCGCGTGTGCGTGTGTGCACATGCATGTGTATTTTAGAACCAATGCTTGGACTATCACTAGAAGGACAGTAGGACAAGGTCATGAGAAAATATTCCTTTGAATCTCACTTCAGCAAGCCAACGAATTAGGACTGATTTATGAATGTATTCCCACAATTTACTTGAAAATTTGTAACGTCTGTGCAGCCTGGCCAGGAAAGAAAGGGGTGGCTACTGTGAAGGAATGCTTCTGTTCCACTTTATTGTAAAATTATCCCATGCTACCTGCTCTAATCCCCTGAAAACAAATTAAATCCTCACTAAGCTGACTTTAAATCAATAGTTTCATTTAAGAATAGTGTGACTTAATAAAAATAAAAAACTAACTGGTCCAGCCAATTTAAGAGGGAAATAAATCATTGCCCGAGGAAAAATAGCAGATTTGACTTGTATATGGGCCCCAGCTCTGTTAAGCGGGGGTGTAGCCTGCGTAGAAATTAACTCTGGCCTCAGATGAAATGCATGGACCCCATTTAGAAGCCTGCTTTACCATGGGCACCCCAAGAGCCAGGATGTCCGCCATCCCTGAAAGGACAAGGAGCATTGTGATCTGTATCCTGAAAAAATCTAATCACTAAAAAATACGAGACAACCCTCCTTGGAATCCTGGTTCAGAAACCCCAGGCTGACAGTCCAGGGACCCCATGTGTGGACTAAGAAATACATTTCTGATTATAACAGAGACAGAAAGGTTCCTGGTGAAGGTGTGTTGGTTAAGGTGACACTAGCCTCAAGCGGCCAGGACAGATGTAGAGTTAGATGTGGACAATTAACATCAGTATTTATAACAGATGCACAATCTATGTGCAAATCTTTTTTAAAAATCTAAGAGCTCAGTCAGTTTCTTTTGGCAATATACAAGCAGCGTGTTGCCATTTTATGAAAAAAGAAAGTCATCCAGAGATAAAGACTGGAAATTTACTCAAGAGGTCTTTGCAAGTGGTTGCAAAGAAAACTCTGCAATAGCATAATTCTGAACTAGTACTTTATCCACGTAATGGACAACTGGTTTACTAATCATATAAATGAGAAAAATGCCTAGGACGTGATGCCTGCCCACTTAATTTATTATTATGTACGGGGGACACATAAACATTAAAGNGAATGTATTCCCACAATTTACTTGAAAATTTGTAACGTCTGTGCAGCCTGGCCAGGAAAGAAAGGGGTGGCTACTGTGAAGGAATGCTTCTGTTCCACTTTATTGTAAAATTATCCCATGCTACCTGCTCTAATCCCCTGAAAACAAATTAAATCCTCACTAAGCTGACTTTAAATCAATAGTTTCATTTAAGAATAGTGTGACTTAATAAAAATAAAAAACTAACTGGTCCAGCCAATTTAAGAGGGAAATAAATCATTGCCCGAGGAAAAATAGCAGATTTGACTTGTATATGGGCCCCAGCTCTGTTAAGCGGGGGTGTAGCCTGCGTAGAAATTAACTCTGGCCTCAGATGAAATGCATGGACCCCATTTAGAAGCCTGCTTTACCATGGGCACCCCAAGAGCCAGGATGTCCGCCATCCCTGAAAGGACAAGGAGCATTGTGATCTGTATCCTGAAAAAATCTAATCACTAAAAAATACGAGACAACCCTCCTTGGAATCCTGGTTCAGAAACCCCAGGCTGACAGTCCAGGGACCCCATGTGTGGACTAAGAAATACATTTCTGATTATAACAGAGACAGAAAGGTTCCTGGTGAAGGTGTGTTGGTTAAGGTGACACTAGCCTCAAGCGGCCAGGACAGATGTAGAGTTAGATGTGGACAATTAACATCAGTATTTATAACAGATGCACAATCTATGTGCAAATCTTTTTTAAAAATCTAAGAGCTCAGTCAGTTTCTTTTGGCAATATACAAGCAGCGTGTTGCCATTTTATGAAAAAAGAAAGTCATCCAGAGATAAAGACTGGAAATTTACTCAAGAGGTCTTTGCAAGTGGTTGCAAAGAAAACTCTGCAATAGCATAATTCTGAACTAGTACTTTATCCACGTAATGGACAACTGGTTTACTAATCATATAAATGAGAAAAATGCCTAGGACGTGATGCCTGCCCACTTAATTTATTATTATGTACGGGGGACACATAAACATTAAAGTGAGTGCCTTCAGACCAGGACACATCGATATTATCAGTGCTGCCATTATCATCCAAACATTTTTACATTTTCATAATTATAAAACGTCAATGCCAGTTACTTACTGATGTTCGTTGCCAGTAGGGTGCTTTTATTTATCATGTTTACACTGACAAATAAGACAGTGTAGTCTTTCTAATGTAAGATTTAAACCCCAAATGCCAGGTGAGACCACTTGTTCTTCCCCGTGGTCCCTCTCCTGGGAACTAAGTTTAATTTAATTTGTTGACCAGAAAAACACTTGGCCGAATACCTAGAGAAATCAGTGTTTTAAGGCAGCATAATCTAGGGAGAAATGGCACTTGGGCTCAGATTCAGGCTTACCTTGTACTTCTGTATCTATAATCCTGGGTCATCTACCTAGTTACTTGACATCCTGGCCTCAGTTCTGTCATCCATAAAATGGGGGTGATGATACCTGCACAGTTTATAGTTCAGAGGCCCTCACTAGGCAGTAATACTTAAAAGTAAGAAATGATCAGACCTCTTCTCTGTCCAGAGACGAATATAATGATTCATTCCAACCCAGAAGACGCCGGCTTCACTATAACGCTTAAGTACAAGTATCCAATTGTGTGGAATAACCCCATAATCATCCATGGGAAGAGGACTTTAGGACGGAAAGGCAGTAAGGAAAGAGCTGGTGACCCAGGGTTAGTTACAGGGTCCTGGCAGCTCTGCCCATTCTAATCCAAGTCCACAGTTCAGAATGCAGGACGCCAGCCTGAGAGGTCTGGGAGGGGGTCCTCCAAGCTTGTTCGAACCTGAACACCAGACGAGATGAATTAGCAGCTGTTTCATAGCATCGGGATGAAACCCTCCGCGAGCGAGTGACCTGCCAGCCACAAACGAACAATGTATTTGTTTCTATTTGTCGTGAATTAGGACTGTTTTCCTTTTCAGGAAGGTCAATCCTTTGTTTTCAATACCCACTCAAGTGAAAACTTTCACTATTATGAAGCAATTCTGCAGCAGGCTCTCCTGGAAAAGCGCTTTAAAATCATTTCGTAAATGACTCCTCTCGATTACCACAGAGGTAGGTGGGTGTTTTACAAATGGACAGATGGAGAATGAGGGAAGNGGGTCTGGAGGCCAGGGAGACGGGGGTCAGCACACAGAGCAGACAGGTGCCCCTGCCACGGCGTTCTCCCACCACACCCTCCACATGCAAAGGAAAGAAAGCATCGTGTGGAAAAGAAGGATGCAGCACAAAGTGAGGAAGAATGGTGAAAATGATATCACACTGACCCCAAGGAGAAGCGCGTGTGCGTGTGTGCACATGCATGTGTATTTTAGAACCAATGCTTGGACTATCACTAGAAGGACAGTAGGACAAGGTCATGAGAAAATATTCCTTTGAATCTCACTTCAGCAAGCCAACGAATTAGGACTGATTTATGAATGTATTCCCACAATTTACTTGAAAATTTGTAACGTCTGTGCAGCCTGGCCAGGAAAGAAAGGGGTGGCTACTGTGAAGGAATGCTTCTGTTCCACTTTATTGTAAAATTATCCCATGCTACCTGCTCTAATCCCCTGAAAACAAATTAAATCCTCACTAAGCTGACTTTAAATCAATAGTTTCATTTAAGAATAGTGTGACTTAATAAAAATAAAAAACTAACTGGTCCAGCCAATTTAAGAGGGAAATAAATCATTGCCCGAGGAAAAATAGCAGATTTGACTTGTA
Source organism: Raphicerus campestris (assembly GCA_006410735.1). Taxonomy (NCBI): domain Eukaryota; kingdom Metazoa; phylum Chordata; class Mammalia; order Artiodactyla; family Bovidae; genus Raphicerus; species Raphicerus campestris. The sequence continues at coordinate 8,156 of SJYW01018961.1, read as the reverse complement.
TATGGGCCCCAGCTCTGTTAAGCGGGGGTGTAGCCTGCGTAGAAATTAACTCTGGCCTCAGATGAAATGCATGGACCCCATTTAGAAGCCTGCTTTACCATGGGCACCCCAAGAGCCAGGATGTCCGCCATCCCTGAAAGGACAAGGAGCATTGTGATCTGTATCCTGAAAAAATCTAATCACTAAAAAATACGAGACAACCCTCCTTGGAATCCTGGTTCAGAAACCCCAGGCTGACAGTCCAGGGACCCCATGTGTGGACTAAGAAATACATTTCTGATTATAACAGAGACAGAAAGGTTCCTGGTGAAGGTGTGTTGGTTAAGGTGACACTAGCCTCAAGCGGCCAGGACAGATGTAGAGTTAGATGTGGACAATTAACATCAGTATTTATAACAGATGCACAATCTATGTGCAAATCTTTTTTAAAAATCTAAGAGCTCAGTCAGTTTCTTTTGGCAATATACAAGCAGCGTGTTGCCATTTTATGAAAAAAGAAAGTCATCCAGAGATAAAGACTGGAAATTTACTCAAGAGGTCTTTGCAAGTGGTTGCAAAGAAAACTCTGCAATAGCATAATTCTGAACTAGTACTTTATCCACGTAATGGACAACTGGTTTACTAATCATATAAATGAGAAAAATGCCTAGGACGTGATGCCTGCCCACTTAATTTATTATTATGTACGGGGGACACATAAACATTAAAGTGAGTGCCTTCAGACCAGGACACATCGATATTATCAGTGCTGCCATTATCATCCAAACATTTTTACATTTTCATAATTATAAAACGTCAATGCCAGTTACTTACTGATGTTCGTTGCCAGTAGGGTGCTTTTATTTATCATGTTTACACTGACAAATAAGACAGTGTAGTCTTTCTAATGTAAGATTTAAACCCCAAATGCCAGGTGAGACCACTTGTTCTTCCCCGTGGTCCCTCTCCTGGGAACTAAGTTTAATTTAATTTGTTGACCAGAAAAACACTTGGCCGAATACCTAGAGAAATCAGTGTTTTAAGGCAGCATAATCTAGGGAGAAATGGCACTTGGGCTCAGATTCAGGCTTACCTTGTACTTCTGTATCTATAATCCTGGGTCATCTACCTAGTTACTTGACATCCTGGCCTCAGTTCTGTCATCCATAAAATGGGGGTGATGATACCTGCACAGTTTATAGTTCAGAGGCCCTCACTAGGCAGTAATACTTAAAAGTAAGAAATGATCAGACCTCTTCTCTGTCCAGAGACGAATATAATGATTCATTCCAACCCAGAAGACGCCGGCTTCACTATAACGCTTAAGTACAAGTATCCAATTGTGTGGAATAACCCCATAATCATCCATGGGAAGAGGACTTTAGGACGGAAAGGCAGTAAGGAAAGAGCTGGTGACCCAGGGTTAGTTACAGGGTCCTGGCAGCTCTGCCCATTCTAATCCAAGTCCACAGTTCAGAATGCAGGACGCCAGCCTGAGAGGTCTGGGAGGGGGTCCTCCAAGCTTGTTCGAACCTGAACACCAGACGAGATGAATTAGCAGCTGTTTCATAGCATCGGGATGAAACCCTCCGCGAGCGAGTGACCTGCCAGCCACAAACGAACAATGTATTTGTTTCTATTTGTCGTGAATTAGGACTGTTTTCCTTTTCAGGAAGGTCAATCCTTTGTTTTCAATACCCACTCAAGTGAAAACTTTCACTATTATGAAGCAATTCTGCAGCAGGCTCTCCTGGAAAAGCGCCTTAAAATCATTTTGTAAATGACTCCTCTCGATTACCACAGAGGTAGGTGGGTGTTTTACAAATGGACAGATGGAGAATGAGGGAAGCCTCCCCAGAGAGCAGGCGCGCGACACGCACAGCCCAAAGTAGGGGTCCTTCTCCGTTTCTGCGGTTCCTGAACATCCAGCCTTTGGCCGCATGACTCTGCGGGGCACACCACGAGCGCCCGCGAGCCAGGGCAGGCCCAAAGCAGCGCCACTGCAGGAGCCCCCGCAGGAGCACATTAGCTGGCCCTCAGCGACATTTCTGTTAGGCCTCCCCTGGTGGGCTGAACCGGAGCTCCAGGACAGCCCCATCTCATGGTCCCCATTGTCCTTTAAGAAGCTCTCGCCTGTCCTGAGCCTACGATGGTGGCCAAGTCACTCAGAAGATGCCTGTGTGCTAAGCTGCTTCAGTCACGTCCCGATTCTTTGTGACCCCATGGACTGTAGCCCGCCAGGCTCCTCTGTCCATGGGATTTCCCAGGCAAGAATACTGGAGTGGGTTGCTACACCCAGGGGATCTTCCCAGCCCAGGGATTGAACCTGTGTCTCTTGCATCCCCTGCATTGGCAGGCGGGTTCTTTACCACTAGCACCACCTGGCAAGCCCCAGAAGATGCACAGCGAGACAGAAAGCCATCCAATTTCCCTGCTAGTCGAGCTGAGCCAATGTCACAGAAAGTCATCCAGTTTCCCTGCTAGCCGAGCTGAGCCAGTCTGTGTCTGCACCAGATCTGGAGGACCACGGCCTCACATCCTAAGAGGAGCTTCGTGAGTTCCAGGCCCTCAACCAGAATGTCTAAACCCCAGCTCNCACTGGCCATCACTAGTGCTTTATTCGGAACATTGTTCGGGTAGATTCACAAAGCCAGACCTGTGGGTGGATTCCGCTGGCTGTTGTAGTCTTATTTTCGTGCTCATTATTGTCCTTCAGGTCACTGCTGCCTGTCCATTTTCCCTGACGATACTCACAGTCCATGCTGAGCCAGCAGGAAGAGAAGACCCCTCTCCCTCTGGTCACCCCGACAGGCAGCTGTCAGTGCCGGTCTTCTTGCCAATTTCATGTATCTCCTCTGCTTCTGCTCCCAGCACCGACTGACTGGTGTCTCAAACCTGGATCCAGTAACAGCTCATCTGCCCTCCCCAACCCCCTCTGTGATCTTCTCTGCTTTCAGCTCCTAGGTCACTCTCCGCTCTTCGCTTCCTGATCTCATCATATGTGATTGCCTGCTCTATGTAAATNCCTGGATCCAGTAACAGCTCATCTGCCCTCCCCAACCCCCTCTGTGATCTTCTCTGCTTTCAGCTCCTAGGTCACTCTCCGCTCTTCGCTTCCTGATCTCATCATATGTGATTGCCTGCTCTATGTAAATAAGGATTTTAGCACAAGAGATCTCCTCGGTCCCTTTATAAATGCTCTGCTCCAGCCAGGCTGGTCCATGTGCTGTCTCTCCCCCGCAGGTCACAGAGCGAACACAGAGAGAGCTAACAAAAATTTCCCAGTGGCTCTCCCAGACAGCCCATGGCTTGAGGCAAGTGGTGGCTCCTCCATGCACCTGAGAATCATCAAGACTGCATACTGTCTAAGAACCCCCCAACAACCATTCCAAAGCTGAAGGTCTCCCTGCCATGACTCAGCTCGTGAAAATTCCCATCTGGATGCTCTCCTGACTCAGTTTACTCATCTGCAAATGGGCATCATAATAATACCACTTTGAAATTGACAAGACTTAAAAAAATATGCATAGAAAGCATTTAGTACAGTGTCTGGGTCATATTGGATCTCAGCAAAGGATAGCTTAATCATTGCTGTTATTATTATTAACTCATTATTACTTCCTTCAAACACCAGCCCACCTCCACCACTTCCAGGAAGCCTCCCTGTATCTATGGTGATCTCTCCTTTTCAGGACCAGCAACATCAGCTGCCTCTTCCTTTCACTTGAGACACAGCTACAGACCCTCCTCAAGTACTTCACGGACACACCGATGTCACCAACTAGTGATGCAGTCCTCCAACTGGATCCTGGGTGCGCCCTAGGCTGGGCTCCTTGGTCAGCACCCAAGCACCTTCCACGATGCTCCGTCTGTGGCTGCAGAGTCGGAGTTACAAATATTGGAACCCTCAGGGAAATGTCAAGGGTGCAGGTGTGTCCAGTAATGAGCCCTCGGGTGAGCTGTGAGCTGAAAACCAAGAAACTGACTTCAGACAAGGTGAAGTGGTCACTGACGCACCTGCTTTGTGGGGGACGTTCTGTGAGCAGAGGATCCCCTGGGCAGCTTGATCCACTTATGGGCCAAAGTCTCCACGCCTGGAGACTGGGCGGAACTTCAGGTTTGGGCCTCCTTTAAATTCTTCACACTGTTCGTATTTTACGTTTTCTAGTGATGTCTGTATCATTTGTCAATAGCAATCCATCTCAACACACCATGTGTGTGAAAGAAAAAAGGAGAGAGAGAGGGACCAGTGTGCAAGGGTGGTGGTCGTTCCTTGAGTTTTGAGTGACTCAGACAGGCAGTGCTCAGTGTGTCCTCGTGGAAATATCAATCTTAAAAGAATCACATTAGTCTCAGAAGACACCAGTGCCGGGAAGTTCCACAGCCCCACAGCCGGTCAGCTGGGCTGGTTCTACTTATCTGGGAAGATCAAATGCACAGCAATCCATGAATCATCCACCCAGACCTTCTCCTGAGCAGAGTCTCATGTGCAGATTGACAAGTCTGAAGCTCAGCACTCTTTGTCCATAAAAGCTGAGTAAGAACAGGCAACTTCTGCCTTTCTTGACCTCAATCCTGCTTTAGCAGAAACAGCTTAAAGAGAAACGCCCAACACTAACATTTCCCAGAAGTCAGTCCTTTGTAACAGCTGCTGCGAAAAGGGAAGGCGCCACCTGCCTCCTGTGATGTCTGTGGGGTGAACACCTTTCAGACAAGGCACATCGGAGCCTGAAGGTGAGTGCCAGTTATCGCAGAGAGGGACCCCTTTCTTGAGGGTCTTCATTTTGGTTTATTTTCTGGCAGTTCTTTACAGATGATGGTGCCTTTGTAGTGATCCTAGGAAAGTTGGAAGCCTTAGTTCTTTAAAATGGAGCAAAATTGTCCTCCCAGTAATGATGTACTGTCACAACAGACGGACCGTTTACCCACTGTGTGCGTGCCTGCCCAGTCACTCAGTCACGTCCCAACTCTTTGAGACTCCATGGACTGCAGCCTCCCAGGCTCCTCTGTCCATGGGATTCTCCAGGCAAGAATACTGGAGTGGGTTGCCATGCCCTCCTCCAGGGGATCTTCCCAACCTAAGGATTGAAACTGTGTCTCCTGAATCTCCTGCATTGCAGGTGGATTCTTTACCACTGAGCCACCTGCAAAACTCTCCTACCCATTGCTCTTGAGATAAAAAGAGGACTCCATTTTGCCACAATGGCGATGGATTGATTTCCTGAAGCCCTGCCAGGGAAAACAGTATAGAGTTTTGATGCAGCTTTCTGGGTAAAAAGCCTTTGGCCATAGAATGAAAGTAATTTTAAGCTAAAACAACTCATATGTGATCTCCTTACCCAGTAGTGCGAACCAAGGGCCTTTCAGAAGAGCCAGCATAGATATTCTGAAGACAGAATGTTCTCAGTGGTCCTGCAAGATTAAGTCCTTGACAGTAAGATCAATGGCTCGCCAAGGAGCCCCTCAGTCAGGATTCCTCAAGCTCGGCACTACTGACATTTCGCGGTGGATGATTCCTCGTGGGAGGGCTGTCTTGTGCGTTGTAGGTTTGTCTGTATTGCAGGCATCTGCCCACCAATAGAGTAGCGCCTCCCAGCAGCGACAATCCAAAGTGTCCACATGGCCACCCTGTGCCTGAAGAGTAGAGTCTGACTCTTCACAATCCCATGGACTGTAGCCCGCCAGGCTCCTCTGTCCATGGGATTCTCTAGGCAAGAAGACTGGAGTGGGTTGCCATGCCCTCCTCCAGGGGATCTTCCTGACCCCGGGATTAAACTCACGTGTCCTGTATTGGCAGGCAGATGCTTTACCCGCTGAGCCATGGAAGCCTAAAGTGTCCACAGCACTTCCCAAATGTCCTCCAAGGGGGCAAAGTGGGCCACCTGTTGGGAACCACTGCCCTAAATTAACAGGAAGCTCTCCTTCCTTCGAGACATCAGATTTCAGGCAACGCCTGTCACCTGACTAAATGAACCAGCGCTTTTTACCACTATTACCCTTTGGCTTCAGGTAAGGGGAATGGAAAAACTATCCGCTTCTATTTTTCCAAGAGAGTTTCCGAATAAACCCAGTGATCCCGAGAGCTCCTCACGTTTCATGAGTGGGACGCGGCCCGACAGCTCTCAACCCCGCCTTGTGAATAACTGTTTCATCCTCCCTGGGGAACAGATCCTCTGGCTTTTGAAGGACACCCAGACAGGTTGCTTAATGATCATTGGGACATTGCGGCCCAGATTTTTTAAATGAAACACACATAAATATCCTGAACCTGGGGGTTGTTTCTCTCTAGTCCTGATGGCCTCTCTCATCATAAAATAATTTACAGGAATTCTGCAAGGATAGTGGAGCTGGGGTTGTTTTTCCTCACATCACTTTACAGAGATACTTATCAAAAGCCCAAACAAGGCGCCGTAAATCGCTGGCTTCCTGCTCGGCGCACAGCGTGCTGAGTCCCATGTGGTGCATCAGAGGGTCACTTGGTGAGAGGCCAGGCCGCCAGGCCTCCTTCCTCATTGCTTTTTTAATTTCCTCTCTTCCTTCTTTTATTCTCTGAGATGCTCCATCTTTAAATAAAAGGCCATGCACGACTTTACAGGGAATTTCATTTTAAATACAATGTTCTTGAATTTAAAGAGGAAAATTGAGGAGATACAAGGAGAAGCAGCAAAGCGTTTTCTTAAGACTTTGCCTGGATTCGCAGCTCAGGCGTTGGCCGGGTTCCCACTCCGTGAGTCTGCACAATCGGTGACTTTCAGACACCTCGTCAACGGCATTGGTGTCAAACAGAAGGGGGCAGTTTCACCGTCTGTCCTCCCGAGGCCCTGCTATTTCCAGGAGATGCGCTGTCTCTGCCTTCCCTGAACTCTCCTTTCCTGAGGGCTGGCGTCCAGGAGGACCACTCCCCTCTGGAGCCAGCCCTATGTCCCTGAGGCATCCCCCTGCCACTGCAGAAGCTCCCTGCCCACCCTCAACCCCTCCCCCAGCCAGCACTCCGGCTGCTTCACATCCATTGTCTTCACATCTGGGGGCCCAGACCTCTGAACACAGTTTCACACCATGAACTCCTGAAACCCCACCGATAGGAATCAAAGCCTTCTGCCTAACAGTTAACCAGATCTAAATTTCTTCTCCTTTTCTAGATTTATGAAAAATCAGGCCTCTCATGTCTTGCTGAAACCGAGATGCTTTCCTTTCTTTTGACAGACGTTTTCAGTCGCCGAGACGTGTCCAGCTCTCTGCGATCCCATGGACTGCGGCATGCCAAGCTGCCATGTCCTTCACTGTCTCCCAGAATTTTCAAACTCATGTCCATTGAACCAGTGATGCCCTCTGACCATCTCATCCTCTGTCTCCCCTTTATCTTCTTGCCCTAAATCTTTCCCAGCATCAGTCTTGTCCAGTGAGTCAGTTCTTCCCATCAGGTGGCCAAAGTGCTGGAGCTTCTACTTCAGCACCAGTCCTTCCAATAAATATTCAGGATTTCCTTTAGAGCTGACTGGTTGGATCTCCTTGCAGTCCAAGGGACTCTCAAGAGTCTTCTCCAGCACAATGATTTGGAAGCATCAGTTCTCCAGCACTGAGCCCTCTTTATGGTCCAGCTCTCACATCTGTGCATGACTACTAGAAAACAAACATTACTGGGCCAGAAACTCTTGGTTCTCTCCCTTCTGTGATCTGTGATGCTCAGATCTGGTTGGTGGCTGGATCTCTGAATGACTGCTGTGAAAATTCTGAGAGACAAGATTTTAACACAAAAAATAGTCCTGCGTGGTGCTTGGGTTCTGTTCTCAACAGAGTGCAGTTTCCTGAGGACAAGCTCTTGCATGAAGCTCTTTATCCTTTTTTACTGTATGATTGGAGCACTATCTCTACATGTTTCCCCTTAAATTGGGACGTAGGTGATAACCGATTCCACTTCTAGTCTGGACCAGGTTCACAATGTACAACAGTCCCTACGGGACTGTCCGTCAGTCCACGGCTTTAACCGTGTCTGCAGGATGGTCTCTCACACGAGCAGAGGACAGTTTGTCCCCGGTTCATGGCTACAAGGTGATGTGACTGTGGTGAGGAAGGAATTTAAGTCCAAAACGAATACAGACGTGTCCCCACCTGTTAGGTAAAACACCATCAATAGTGTACAGAATTTGGCAGAGAGAGTATACTGATGTAAGCTTGAA
>SJYW01018960.1:16007-26677 GCA_006410735.1 Raphicerus campestris | reverse complement strand
ACCAGTCTGTTGTTCCATGTCCGGTTCTAACTGTTGCTTCTTGACCTGCATACAGGTTTCTCAGGAGGCAGGTAAGGTGTTCTGGTATTCCTATGTCTTGAAGAATTTTCCAGTTTGTTGTGATCCACAGAGTCAATGGCTTTAGCATAGTCAATGAAGCTGAAGTAGATGTTTTTCTGGAATTCTCTTGCTTTTTCTATGACCCAACGGATGTTGGCAATTTGATCTCTGGTTCCTCTGCCTTTTCTTTTCCTCTGCCTTTTCTAAATCAATCTTGTACATCTGGAAGTTCTCAGCTCACATAATGTTGAAGTCTCACTTGGAGAATTTTGAGCTTTACTTTGCTAGCTTGTGAGGTGAGAGGAATTGTGTGGTTGTTGAACATTCTTGGCATTGCCTTTCTTTGAGATTGGAATGAAAACTTTTCCAGTCCTGTGGCCACTGCTGAGCTTTCCAAATGTGTTGGCATATTGAGTGCAGCACATTTACAGTATCATCTTTTAGGACTTGAAATAGTGCAACTGGAATTCCATCACCTCCACTAGCTTTGTTTGGATTGATGCTTCCTAAGGGCCACTGACTTCACATTCTAGGATATCTGGGATTATCTGGGTCGTGAAGATCTTTTTTTGTAGAATTCTTCTGCATATTCTCCCACTTTTTCTTACTATCTTCTGCTTCGGTTAGATCATACTGTTTCTGTCCTTTATGTGTGTCCATCTTTACACGAAATATTCCTTTGGTATCTCTAATTTTCTTGAAGAGGTCCTATCTTTCCCATTCTTTTGTTTTCCTTTATTTCTCCGCATTGATCACTGAGGAAGGCTTTCTTATTTCTTCTTGCTATTCTTTGGAACTCCTCATTCAAATAGATATATCTTTTCTTTTCTCCTTTGCCTTTAGCTTCTCTTCTTTTCTCAGCTATTTGTAAGGCCTCTTCAGGCAACCATTTTGCCTCTTTGCATTTCTTTTTCTTGGGGATGGTCTTGATCACTGCTTACTGTACAATATCATGAACCTCCTTTCATAGTTCTTCAGGCACTCTGTCTATCAGATCTAATCCCTTGAATCTGTCACTTCCATGGTATAATCATAAGGGATTTGATTCAGGTAATACCTGAATGGTCTAGTGGTTTTCCCTACTTTCTTCAATTTAAGTCTGAATTTGGCAATAAGGAGTTCATTATCTGAGCCACAGTCAGCTCCTAGTCTTAGTTTTGCTGACTGTATAGAGCTTCTCCATCTTTGACTGCAAAAAATATAATCAATCTGATTTCAGTATTGACCATCTGGTGATGTCCAGCAAATAGGGTACTTGGATATAATGGATAAGCAAAATTTAGTATATGCACACATTAGAAATTATTCATCTGTAAAGAGGAATGAAGTGCTGATACACACTACATCAGTGAACTTCAAAAACATGATGCCAAATAAAAGAAGCATGACATAAAGGTCACATGTTGTANTCTATCAGATCTAATCCCTTGAATCTGTCACTTCCATGGTATAATCATAAGGGATTTGATTCAGGTAATACCTGAATGGTCTAGTGGTTTTCCCTACTTTCTTCAATTTAAGTCTGAATTTGGCAATAAGGAGTTCATTATCTGAGCCACAGTCAGCTCCTAGTCTTAGTTTTGCTGACTGTATAGAGCTTCTCCATCTTTGACTGCAAAAAATATAATCAATCTGATTTCAGTATTGACCATCTGGTGATGTCCAGCAAATAGGGTACTTGGATATAATGAATAAGCAAAATTTAGTATATGCACACATTAGAAATTATTCATCTGTAAAGAAGAATGAAGTGCTGATACACACTACATCAGTGAACTTCGAAAACATGATGCCAAATAAAAGAAGCATGACATAAAGGTCACATGTTGTATGATTCCATTTATATGAATTATCCAAAAGAGGCAAATCCATGGAGACAGAAAACAGACTGGTAAGTGCCAGAAGCTTGGGGAAGAGGATAAGTTGAAATAAAGGCTTCACAGATACATGATTTCCTTTGAGGTCATGAAAATGTTTGGAACCAGATAGGGGTGGTGATTGCACGATACTGTGAACACACTAAACGTCACTGAATGGTCTTGTTAGGATGGTTAATTTTATGTTGTATGAATTTTTCCTCAATTTGAAAAAGCTTTTAATACCTTGGAAATTCTATGAATGTGACCAAAGTAATAAAGCCATGAATAGGTTGTGAGATAAGGATAGGAAATGCATAAAATGGGGGTTATCACACAAAACTAACAATAGCACAACTCTGCAAAAACTGGGGACCCCTTGGCCCAGATCATGAATTTCAGCAGTGAGAAATCTGTTTGAATCAGGGTCTTAATGCTTATATGCTCATTGGAACAATTTGGCTAACTTTTTTCAGGCAACATGTGAAGGCAAGAAGTAGAGTGTTTACGTCTGTAATAGTCTGTATATCACATGCAATGCAGAAACTTAAAAATAACCCACCATCTTTCATGGCTGCTTATCTAGATAGGCATGGGAAACAAAATGCTGCATTCAAGGCATCAAAGAAATGTCATCAAAAGTGTGTAAATGACCCTAGGTTTGTTAATTTTTTCAAGGCTATTCATAGTGTTAGCAGAGTAGGCCTTTATTGTTTGTGACAACCCCTCAGGGCAGATGCCATGGTCCTGACACTTTAGTATGCTTGTTATTTCTTTCTTGTGTCCTAAATTTCAAGAAGATGGAAATGGAAGTTTGGAAGCTAATAATAGTGTCATCTCATTGGCAGGAGCTGGAAGGAAGCATGCCCATGGAAAAACCATAACACTGGGTGCCTTAAGGCATCTGGAAGGGAATTAGGGAGAGAAATGAGACAGAAGGACCACAGGGATCAGTAGCATAGGAGGGCAGGGACAATGAGAGCATGTGAGCCTCAAATCCAGCAGAAGATAAAAATATATACTATGCTTAAAAATGAGAATCAGACACAGAACCTGTTTGTCATTAGAGAAAGTGGGCTATCAAAAACTCACTGCGAATTTAGCAGCATTCAAACCATTTAACTTGGTATCTTCACCTCTGGGAATCTATCTTATGCAAATGATCCTATTGAGAAAAATGTCTTTTTATTTGAAATAATCTAACTTCAACAGTGCAGAGAGGAATAATTAAGTGAAAGACTGATAGCACCCTTTTGACCAAATAGCCATTAGAAACAGTATGGTTACAGAGTTCATAAGGATTCAGGGAATTACATTATAGCTGTGCAATAGTGTCCATCTTCTTTGTTCAAAAGTGAAATATATTCATTTGGAGAATACAAAGAATGACAACATTACAAATAAAATGAATTATAATCCCACATCTAGAGATAACCATAGTTGTACATTGGATTAGTTCCTCCCAGTCTTTTTAATTCAAGTATGCATATTTACGGGCTTCCCTGGTAGCTCAGCTGGTAAAGAGTCCAGCTGCAGTGCAGGAGACCTGGGTTTGATCCCCGGGTTGGGAAGATCCCCAGGTTGGGAAGATCCCCTGGAGAAGGAAATGGCAACCCACTCCAATTATCCTGCCTGGAGAATCCCCATGGACAGAGAAGCCTGGCAGGCTACAGTCCATGGGGTCGCAAAGAGTAGGACACAACTGAGCTACTAAAAACACAATGCGTGTATAAATATATCACTTCCAAGTGGCTCAGCAGATAAAGAATCTGCCTGCAATGCAGGAGACATGGGTTCTATCCCTGGCTCAGGAAGATTCCCTGGAGGAGGAAATGGCAACCCACTCCAGTATTCTTGCCTGGAGAATCCCATGGACAAAGGAGCCTGGTGGGTTACAGCCCATGGGGTCGCAAAGAGTCTGTCATGACTGAAGCAACTGAGCACATCATAACACAACATAGCACATGTGTGCACAGACACATTTTAAAAAATGGATTTCATACAGTGTAGTTCAGTTAATTTAACTTAATTAAAATAAGTGAAAGATTGAAAAATCATAGACATGCTTGTTATGTGAATGTGCTTATATGGTGGACTGGGAAAGGTTTCCCCTCTCTTATTCCTCAGCAGTTTTGACACTTGTCTGCTTTCTTAATAGAGTTGATTCCTGGTTCTCTGAGGTTAGAAATGATGGGAGAATTGGAAAAGACTTTTGGGAAGGGATAGATGGCTGACTTCTATGCTGAGAGTCTCTATTTGATGCCACGTGGTAGGATGGAGGCTTGGTGTTTTTACAGTGCTGGCAGCTTCCTCATTCCCAATAGCTGGAGCTGAATCCATGCAGGAGGGCTTCTCTGCAGGGGTCCCAGGTTGAAGATCAGGAAACAATGCCTTTGCAAACATGAATTGTGTATAAGTCAAGTGTCAAGATGAAAAAGTTCCAAGATCTTAGTAAAGAGTCATTGTTTTGAGAGTTTTAGAAATAATTTCATTTGTTTGTTTGTTTTTGGCTGAGCTGTTGCTGCTCAGGCTTTCTCTAGTTGTGGTGAGGGGGATCTACTTTCTAGTTGTGATATGCAGGCTTCTCATTGCAGTTTGGGGAGCAAGGGCTCTAGGGCTTGTGGGCTCCAGTAGTCATAGCACATGGGCTCAGTGGTTGTGGTTCCCAAGCGCTAGAGGCTGAATAGTTGTGGCACATGGGCTTAGCTGTTCCGCAGGATGTGAGAGGGTATAGTTCCAGATTAGGGATCAATCCCGTGTCTCCTGCGTTGGCAGGTGGATTATTTACCACTGAGCCACCAGGGAAGCCCACCTCGGAAGTATCATTTTAACTTCCGAGCCACTCCTCTGACACCCAGTTGTGCTTACCACCTCCCTGTCTCTCTCTCTCTCACACACACACACACACACACACACACATGCACAGAGTTTTCTTTCCATTGACAACCATGAAGATCTGAACTTGCTTTTATTTAGGAAGCAACTAGTTTCCTTAGAAATTGTATATTATTTTTACAATGGGCAAATAAATAAAGTTTTTAAAAATAGATAAATAAACCTGGTTGCGGGGTGGGTGGAATATTTCTTAGGCTTACACTGAAGTTTTTACTAATGCTGTTGGGCATTTATACTGTTCAGAAAGCATTGCACCCCCTCCCAGCCTTCATGCTCACCCTAGGTTCCCAACCCCTGCCAAGGACATGTGACCAAGAGGCAGGCCAGGCAGTCCTGTGACAGCCTGACCACTAGAACTCGACTCCTTCCTCTTGCTGAATTCTGTCTTCTTTGCTAACAAGTCCACACAGAGAGAGCAGCTGGGCCCCAAGTGGTTATTTTATCAGAGAAGAATTAGCCCTGTTCTCAGACACCAGAATGAGTGTGTTTGAGGATCACTGTTACTCTGCTCCTTGACCCGCTGTCCTTCAGTCTAAATAATCCCAGTTCTTTCAAGTTTTTTTCCCCCCCGTAAGCTTTATTGTTTCCTACCCTTTAATATCCTCACAATTCTTCTCAGAACCTCTCCCAGCCTTCCTCTTCCCTCTTTAATTACAGGGCTCAAACACAATATTCTAGGAAGCGCTTGAGCAGTGCTCAGTAAAATGGAAAGCTTATCTCAAGATTCCTACATGCTGGGGTTTATGCAGCCTTCCTAGGGTCATGCGATGCTGTCTTTAATTTTAAGTAACTGCTTAAAAATGTCTCATGAACTATTTATTATCTGCTGCGAGCAGCAGCTTGCAGAGGTGGGCATGGGGCAAGCCCCTCTGGGTGGTACAGCATACCAACTGTGCTGGCAACCAGCACCTATGGCCACAGAGGAGGGCGAATCTGGGGGCCTGTGTTCCTCTTTGAGAAAATCTCCCTCTTCAGAAGCATCCTCTCCCACCAATAGACTATCCTATGATTTTACAAAATAAGACTCCAATCTCATCATTTGTACTTTTCCTACAATTCTGTTATGTCAGTGTATATTTCATTCAGGAATTTGCATTTTAAACCTTTTCACTTCTAGTTGCAGAATGAGAGACATTCACTGCTGGGAGCATCTCTAACAATAGCAACTGAATGGACCATATTATCTATCTATCTATTAGCCATCCATCCATCTATATATCATCTGTCCATCATTCTTTCCTTCTTGCCTCTGAGCTTATTAGACAGACTGCTGCTGCTGTATAATCCTCTTTTTGTTATGTTGAAATACCTAGGGCAGCTGAGACACAGGCTACAGACATCTCTCTCCTTCCCTCTCTCCATTCGTTCCTTCCAGTCATTCAACAGAACTCTGTTGGATACTCCTCATTTCAGGTTATTGTCAAAATTCTGGGGTTAAAATAATTTTAAACTCTACCTCCAAACACATCCTAATTTGGAATGAAGATCCAAACATATGAAAAAAGAAGTGTAGCAAATGCATTGGACACTGCTCTGGATATTGTGTGGCAAAAAGAAGACTGGTCAGTTCTTCCTGGGAGTGGAGACACCAAGAAGGCCTCTTAGAGGGGCTGCAACTTTTCTTCTACTATGAACCTCCACTCACCATCTTCTGCCCCAAGCCTCCCAACATGCAAGGGGGCAGAATATTTTTCTTCCTTCTGAGCCAGTTGTGTTTCTGCTTTCCTGTCCCCGCAGAGCAGGTGGGTCACGGTTTTGTAACCCAGAGCCTTTAGTTTTAACCTCTCAATGCAGAACTGTGGAAGCCCTCAGTGTATAAAAGCTATATGTGTGTGTGTGTGTGTGTGTGTGTGTGTGTGTGTGTGTGTGTGAGATGTGAGCACTGTTTATATGCCAAAGTACTAAAAATCTCGTTCATTATGACTTGGTGGGAGAGTTGAGAATGGAAAACTGGCCACTGGAAACTAGGATCTCTATTTCCTCCATGCAGTTTAACAGCAAACAAATTAAATGCATCTGTGCTACTTATCTTGTAACTACTTATCTTATACCTTTTTTATTCTTTATGATAATTTATTACTGCAAACCTCAGAAATATTGTTTGTTCAGGTCTGCTGCTGCTAAGTCACTTCAGTTNAATTAAATGCATCTGTGCTACTTATCTTGTAACTACTTATCTTATACCTTTTTTATTCTTTATGATAATTTATTACTGCAAACCTCAGAAATATTGTTTGTTCAGGTCTGTTGCTGCTAAGTCACTTCAGTTGTGTCTGACTCTGTGCGACCCCATAGACGGCAGCCCACCAGGCTCCCCTATCCCTGGGATTCTCCAGGCAAGAACACTGGAGTGGGTTGCCGTTTCCTTCTCCAATGCATGAGAGTGAAAAGTCTAGATCACTGAAATAAAGAACTATCACAGTAATACGTCACATGAATTCTTTGGTTTCCCAGTGCATACAAAAATTACGTTTATACTACACTGTAGCTCACTAAGAGGGTAATATCATCATGTCTATACAAGTACATACTTAAAAAAATAACGCTGATGGAAAAATGGCACCAATAAACTTGCTCAAGACTGCCAGAAACCTTCAATTTATAAAAAATGCACTACCTATGAAGTATAAAAAGAAGTACAATAGAATCAGGTATACCTGTATTGTCATGTTTAAGTAAACTGCGATTTCCTCTTTACACCAATGCTGCCCCCCGCCCCCACCAGTTTAGTTAATTTATTTATATTTATTCTTTGGCCATACCACACAGCAAGCGGAACTTCCCTGACCAGGGATTGAAACTGCATCCCCTGCAGTGGAAGCATGGGATCTTTACCCCTGGACCACCAGGTAAGTCTGGTTCTTGGTGTTTTACATTCCATTGACACTTACTACCCAGACTTCACAGGTGAAGCACCAGTCCCACGAGACTTCAGATACCAATCACAAATCCAGGCTGGCACCTGTGCTTCTGACTTGTCATGTTTAAATCCAGGGTTTCCATGACCTTTTCCTTGGGTTTGAGAAGCTGCTAGAATGGCTCTCAGACCTTGGGAAGAAGTTTACTTACTAGATTACCAGTTTATTAGAAAAGGATACAACTCAGGAGCAACCGGATGGGAGAGATGCAAGGGGCAAGGTGTGGGGAAGGGAAGCAGAGCTTCTAAGCCCTGTCCAGGCCTGCTACCCTCATAGCACCACCATGTGTTCACCAGCCTAGAAGCTCTCTGCCTCTGATGGTTCAGGTATTTTATGGAGGTTTCATTATGTAAGAAAGCTTGATAAAATCACTGGCCATTGGTGATCTCCAGCCCTTCTCCCTGCCTAGAGGTCAGGGGTGGAGCTGAAAGTTCTGTCTAATCACATGGCAACCAGTCCCCACTGTGAGATAGTCCAGAAGCCCCCAGGGACCTGTAATCTTATTAGCATACAGGAAGACACTTATCACATAGGAAATTCCAAGGGTTTAGGAGCTGCGTGCTAGGAAAGCAGCAAGGCAGGCAGAAACCAAATATCAATATATATTTCTTAATATGTTCTAATGGTATTTTTATATTTGAACTTACAGTATTGGACTGTATTATATGTCCAGTTGTAATATTGTAAGTTTTATTTGGTTACCACAGTAAACGCTATACCAACCACTGTTTCAGTGCTAGAGTCTTCCCAGCCCAAGGAGGCATCTGGACACATGTGAGGTGTCTTTGGGCTTCCCTGGTGGCTCTGTAGCAAAGAATCTGCCTGCCAATGCAGGAAATGCAGCTTCAGTCCCTGGGTCGGGAAGATCCCCTGGAGAAGGAAATGGCAACCTGCTCCAGTATTCTTGCCTGGAAAATCCCGTGGACAGAGGAGCTTGGTGAGATACAGTTCATGGGTTCACAAACAGTCCAACACGACTGAGCATGGACACACAGACAAGGTGTCTTTGGCTGTCATTAATGGTGGAGGGAGCACCACGGGTAACGAGTGAAGTGAAGTCGCTCAGTCGTGTCCGACTCTTGGACCCCATGGACTGTAGCCTACCAGGCTCCTCCCTCCATGGAATTCTCCAGGCCAGAGTACTGGAGTGGGTTGTCATTTCCTTCTCCAGGGGATCTTCCCAACTCAGGGATCGAACCTGGGTCTCCTGCATTTCAGGCAGACGCTTTAATCTCTGAGCCACCAGGGAATTAGTGGCAACAAGCACCCATGCAATTTTACTCTAGACTTACAAGTAGGTGAAAAACCTCTTTCCACTTATGAATCTCCAAGCTAACTTGGTTGTACCTGTAAGTACAGAGCACTCTTGGCATCATCTTAATATATGCTCACTGTTATGTAACAATCATGAGAAGTGGGCAACAGAGGATGAGATGGTTGGATGGCATCCTCGACTCAATGGACATGAGTTTGAACAAACTCCTGGAGATAGTGAAGGACAAGGAAACTGGGCATAATGTAGTCCGTGGGGTCACAAAGAGTTGGACTTGACTGAATTACTGAACAACAATGATCATGTGAAGCAAGGGATGGTTGAACTTGGCTGTTTGAGAACTTTAACAAGAATCACTCACCATTTTCAAAAATTATGTCACCAGTGGTGATACCTTCATACAAGCTGCCAACACAGCTCTCCTGAATTTGTCAGTGTTTGTGATCATGCATTCATAGTGCTTCTTTGTGAAGACATAGCACTTGACTGTCATCATTACATCGAAGTGTGGTCATACCCAAGCATTTGTGATTGAAATACATGTTACATTGTTAGAAATTATACTTTCACTCTTAGGATTGTGTGTGAGGATGGCATATTAGTCATGCATTTCATTTTGTGGTAATAATGGAAAAGTTACATGATATTTGTATTAAAAACAGACTTTGGGTCTGCTAGAAACTGAATGTTTGTGCCGGTCCTTCAATGAAAATGCATATGTTGAAGACTAATACGCACTGTGATGGTACTAGGAGGTGTGGGACTTTGAGAGTTGATCAGGTCATGCGGGTGGAGCCCCCATGAATGGTACTAGTACCCTCATAGAAGAGGTCCCAGAGAGCTCTCTTGTCCCCTTCACCATGTGA
This sequence comes from Raphicerus campestris, assembly GCA_006410735.1. Classification (NCBI taxonomy): domain Eukaryota; kingdom Metazoa; phylum Chordata; class Mammalia; order Artiodactyla; family Bovidae; genus Raphicerus; species Raphicerus campestris. The sequence goes on along the minus strand of SJYW01018960.1, from coordinate 16,809 downwards.
GCATGCTGAGAGAAGACAGCTGTCCGTGATCCATGAACCAGGTTCTTCCAGGTGCTCAGTCTGCTGCTGCTGCTGCTAAGTCGCTTCAGTCGTGTCCGACTCTGTGACCCCATTGACGGCAGCCCACCAGGTTCCCCCGTCCCTGGGATTCTCCAGGCAAGAACACTGGAGTGGGTTGCCATTTCCTTCTCCAATGCATGAAAGTGAAAAGTGAAAGTGAAGTCGCTCGTCACAGCCTGCAGATTGTGAGAAATGGATGTCTGTCATCCAGTCAATAGTATTCTGCTACAGCAGACTGAACAGACCAAGAGGCTTGAGAACTGTTATTACTCTGCAACACTTTGCTCCTTTTATGCTTGCTTTTCCTATAGTTATGTATGGATGTGAGTTGGACTATAAAGAAAGCTGAGCACCAAAGAATTGATGCTTTTGAACTGTGGTATAGGAGAAGACTCTTGAGAGTCCCTTGGACTGCAAGGAGATCCAACCAGTCCATCCTAAAGGAAATCAGTCCTGAATATTCATTGGAAGGACGGATGCTGAAGCTGAAACTGCAATCATTTTGCCACCTGATGGGAAGAATGACTCATTAGAAAAGACCCTGATGCTGGGAAAGATTGAAGGTGGGAAGAGAAGGGGACAACAGAGGATGAGATGGTTGAATGGCATCACCAACTCAATGAACGAGTTTGGGTGAACTCTCGGAGTTGGTGATGGACAGGGAGGCCTGGTGTGCTGCAATTCATGGGGTCACAAAGAGCTGGACATGACTGAGCAACTAAACTGAACTGAACTGAACTTA
>SJYW01018959.1:21834-34397 GCA_006410735.1 Raphicerus campestris | reverse complement strand
TCATATGCTTGCTATAAGTTAAATAAACAGGGTGACAATATACAGCCTTGATGTACTTCTTTCCCGATTTGGAACCAGTCTGTTGTTCCATGTCTGATTCTAACTGTTGCTTCTAACTACTGCATACAAATTTCTGAGGAGGCAGAGTCAAGTGGTCTGCTATTCCCATCTCTTAAAGAATTTTCCACAGTTTATGGTAATCCACATAGTCAAAAGCTTTGGCATAGTCAATAAAGCAAAAGTAGATGTAGTTCTGGAACTCTCTTCCTTTTTTGATGATCCAACAGAGCTTGGCAATTTGATCTCAGGTTCCTCTGCCTTTTCTAAATTCACCTTGAACATTTGGAAGTTCACAGTTCACATGCTCTTGAAGCTTGGATTGTAGAATTTTGAGCATCACTTTGCTAGCGTGTGAGGTGAGTGCAACTGTGGGGTAGTTTGAACATTCTTTGGCATTGCTTTCTTTGGAATTGGAATGAAAAGTGACCTTTTCCAGTCCTGTGGCCACTGCTGAGTTTTCCAAATTTGCTGGCATATTGAGTGCAGCACTTTCACAGCAACATCGTTTAGGATTTGAAATAGTTCACCTGGAATTCCATCACCTCCATTAGTTTTGTTCATAGTGATGCTTCCTAAGGCCCACTCGACTTCACATTCCAGGATGTCTGGCTCTCATCCAATGATCACACCATCATGGTTATCTCGGTCATGAAGATCTTTTTAGTATAGTTCTTCTGTGTATTGGTGCCACCTCTTCCTAATATCTTCTGCTTCTGTTAGGTCCATACCATTTCTGTCCTTTACTGTGTCCATCTTTGCATGAAATGTTCCCTTGGTATCTTTAATTTTCTTGAAGAGATCTCTAGTCTTTCCCATTCTATTGTGTTCCTCTATTTTTTTGCATTGATCACTGAGGAAGGCATTCCTATTTCTCCTTGCTATTCTTTGGAACTCTGAATTTGAATGAGTATATTTTTGCTTTACTCCTTTGTCTTTAGCTTCTCTTCTTTTCTCAGCTATTTTCAGGGTCTCCTCAGATGCTGGGGTCCAGCCCCGGTGGATCCAGGGAATTCGAAGCAGGGATGGCGTTGGCGAGGAAAACTTATTTATTTATTAATATAAGATTAGATTAGGAAGAAATAGTGTAGTAGGAAAAATTAGTGGAGAAAAGAGGCTGATTAACTTGGTTTACATGGGAAACAAATAAAGTTCCAGACAAGGAACTTGCACCGTCTACGTTGGGCCACAGGCACCCGTTTGAATATCGGGAGGTGTCCCGCCTAGGGCTCCCTCTCACATGGGTCTCAGAAGCCCGGGCAAGTAAGGAGACTTGGTGAGCCTCCATGTTCCAAGGGATCAGCCTGAAAAGGAGAGGGAGGGAGCAAGAGAAAGAATCCACACAGGGGAAGCCAGGCTTGTGTAAAAACCCCCTCCTACTTTATTGTTCAAAAGATGTTTATATACCCTAAATTTTACATAATGGAAGATACAGAGTCACGCAGGGGCAGCAGTCCTGACCCTTTCTGTATATCTTTTTGTATACAAAAGGTCTCAGGTGATTTACATTATCTTCTGGCCAAGAGGCTTGCTAACACTTTTTTAGCTCTCTTTCTTAATGAATGTTAATCTCTTTTCCCCTGAAGTGTTCTTCTTTAATCTGCATCTCCTTAAAGCACTAAAGTTACATCTCTATAGAACAAAGGCACAGTGGGTTATAACAAAGAAGGTACTTAACTCAAAGATCTAATGTTGCTACTTGTTTTTTCTATATACCAATTATATCAACAAATAAAAGATATGAAAATTTGGCAGCAAGTACTGGCTCAACAAATGAAACCTTTAATCAGTCCTATTCTAATGATTTTGACTCCTCGGAAGCCCCTACATTCCTAGGATGTTTTAAGCTTCCTGTGCCTCCCGCGGTCAGGAGGCCTCAAACAATCACATGCGCAGCTGTACGAGTCCTACAGGCAGGCTAGAAAGCCATCAGAGGGGTTTTTGGATTGGAACACTCGTATTATGCCCAGGAAATTTATTATCTAAAAGCTCTAATTTTTTTTTCCAGAAAAAGGTGGTGGGGAAACAGCCCCCTGTTAATGACAGAAGAGTAGGTGGAAAACATAACACAGTAAAGCAGGCAGACTCTGGTCTTGGGGGGGGATGCTCAGAAAATTACAGGGGGAACCCCTGAAGCTTGATCACGTCCTTGCGTTTTGTCAGGCTTCCTTCCTCATGACCTTGTCATGGGTGGGATTCCTCACACTGGCCCCCAGCACTCAGACAACCATTTTGTCTTGTTGCATTTCTATTTCTTGGGAACAATCTTGATCATGGCCACCTGTACAATGTCAAGAACCCCCATCCATAGTTCTTCAGACAGTTTGTCTATCAGATCTAATCGCTTGAATCTATTTGTAACTTCCACTGTATAATCACAAGGGATTTGATTTAGGTCATACCTGAATCAGTTCAGTTCAGTCTCTCAGTGGTGTCCAACTCTTTGCAACCCCATGGACTGCAGCACGCCAGGCCTCCCTGTCTATCACCAACTCCCGGAGTTTACTCAAACTCATGTCCATTGGGTCGGTGATGCCATCCAACCATCTTACCCTTTTGCATCCCCTTCTCCTCCCACCTTAAATCTCTCCTAACGTCAGGGTCTTTTCAAATGAGTCACTTCTTCACATCAGGTGGCCAAAGTATTGGAGTTTCAGCTTTAGCATCAGTCCTTCCAATGAACACTCAGGACTGATCTCCTTTGGGATGGATTGGTTGGATCTCTTTGCTTCCAAGGGACTCTCAAGAGTCTTCTCCAATGCCACAGTTCAAAAGCATCAATTCTTCAGTGCTCAGCTTTCTTTTTAGTCAAACTCTCACACCCATACATGACTACTGGAAAAACCATAGCCTTGACTAAACGGACCTTTGTTGGCAAAGTAATGTCTCTGCTTTTCAATATACTATCTAGTTTGGTCATAACTTTCCTTCCAAGGGAAAGCGTCTTTTAATTTCATGGCTGCAGTCACCATTTGCAGTGATTTTGGTGCCTCCCAAAATAAAGTATCTTACTGTTTCCCCATCTATTTCCCATAAAGTGATGGGACTAGATGTGATGATCTTAGTTTTCTCAATGTTGAGCTGAATGGTCTAGTGGTTTTCCCTACTTTCTTCAACTTGTGCCTGATTTTGACAATAAGGATATACACAATATTGTATATACATGTGAAGGAATATGATTCACCTTTAAAAAGGAGTTAAATTCTGACATCTGTTCCAACATGGATGAATCTTGAAAACATTGTACTACATGACATAGAATAATAAACTTTGTATGATTTCACTTAAATGAGAGACCTAGACGTAGCAGAGCCATGATGATGAAGAGGAGGTGACTAGGGAGCGAGTATTTAATTAGTGCAGAGGTTAAGTTTTGGAAGAAGAAAAAATTCTGAAGATGCCAAGTGGTGATGGCTGCACAAGAATGTGAATGTATTTAATGTCACCAAATGGTGCACTTAAAAACAGTTAAAATGGTAAATTTTATGTTGTGTATATTTTACCACAATTGTTAAAATTATGAACCAAAGCTAAAAGTAATTTTATCAAAAGGTAAATAAATGACAAATCATCTTTATATATAATACATCTCCCCAAATCATTCAAAATCACAACTATGACTATGAGCTTAGCAGCCATCCTATTTCTAACACCCAATCTGATTTCTCCTCAGGACCAGGGGTCAGGAGGCGGAGCCTAAGCATGAACCACAGATGTTCATAGGGGCATTTCAGAGCCACTCAGCAGCCCCAGCTTTGCCCTAAGGAATCAGCCCACCTGTTACCTGCAAAGAAGTGTCTTATTTCTGCATCTCAGTAGGAATCTAGGTGCAAGGCTGTCCACAAGGAAATTCCCATGTTTCTGGAATTTCAGGTTATGTATACAGTTTACAGTTTCTGGGAGAAGGCAATGGCACCCCACTCCAGTACTCTTGCCTGGAAAATCCCATGGACGGAGGAGCCTGGTAGGCTGCAGTCCATGCGGTCACTAAGAGTTGGACACGACTGAGTGACTTCACTTTCACTTTTCACTTTCATTCATTGGAGAAGGAATTGGCAACCCACTCCAGTGTTTTGCCTGGAGAATTCCAAAGATGGGGGAGCCTGGTGGGCTGCCATCTATGGGGTCACACAGAGTCGGACAGAACTGAAGTGACTTAGCAGCAGCAGCATACAGTTTCTGACTTTGAAAGAAACAATTATTTTAGGCTAATTAAGCCAGTAAATGAACACTTTGGGAGATGTTCACATTCACATAAGCAACATACAAGGTGAGATCAGATTTCCCAAAAGAAGCATTCCAAAGTGTTAGTGGGAAGAGGAAGAAAACCAGGTGGACACAGGCTCACCTGTGCAGCAAAGAAAGAGCTTTGTTTGACTACACCATCATTTCAAATCTAACTTAAGGTTTTCACAGTACAGTTCTAGTAAAATATCCTGCATACTTACGGGAGCTAAGCATGATCTGGAAAGATAAATATCTAGCTATTTTTTGTGAGGGTTGGGAGCTCCAGAATCACTGCAGATGGTGACTGCAGCCATGAAATTAAAAGACACTTGCTCCTTGGATGAGAAGCTATGACAAACCTCAGTTCAGTTCAGTTCAGTCGCTCAGTCTGACAACCCTAGACAGCATATTAAAAAGCAGAGACATTACTTTGCCAGCAAAGATCCATCTAGTCCAAGCTATGGTTTTTCCACTACTCATGTATGGATATGAGAGTCTGACTATAAAGAAAGCTAAGCACCGAAGAACTGATGTTTTTGAATTGTGGTGTTGGAGAAGACTCTTGAGAGTCCCTTGAATTTCAAGGAGATCCAACCAGTCCATCCTAAAGAAAATCAGTCCTGAATATTCATTGGAAGGACTGATGCTGAAGCTGAAAGAACTGACTCATTGGAAAAGACCCTGATGTGGGGAAAGACTGAAGGTGGGAGAAGAAGGGGGCGACAGAGGATGAGATGGTTGGATGGCATCACTGACTCGATGGACATGAGTTTGATTAAACTCTGGGAGTTGGTGATAGACAGGGAGACCTGGTGTGCTGCAGTCCAAACAGGTCTCAAAGAGTCAGACATGACTGAGCAACTGAACTAAACTGAATTTGTGGGGAAATCTGAGTATTTTGTCTACTAAATGGTACAACAAGGTGCAAGAGAATAACAAAGATGATGATGACTGACAATGAAAACCCTTAACTAGACGCTATGTCACCCAAGGAGAATCTGGACTCTTGTGCCATAGCCAATCACAGACAGTGAGATGCCAGGTCCCTGAGTTCACAGTCCCAAGATTTAACAAGGTTTTACTAAAGGAAAGATGGGAAAACACATCCTACATTTTGCCCAGAAAAGTATTCCCAAGAAATAGAAGCTCTAGATAAGTAGCAAATAATAAGATAAGCAATATTTTTCATTTAATTTTTTTGGTTTTAGCTTTCAATGAGGATTTTATTTGTAGTAAAAGTTAAATATATTTAATATGTGCAATGTGATGTTTAGATGTAAACATTGGGAAACGCTACAGTAGAAAAACAAACAAACATATGCTATCATCACATGTAGTTACCCTTTTGTATGTGTGGTGAGAACACTTAAGATCTACTCTCTCCACAAATTTCAACTATAAAATACAGTTATGTAATTCCTTTTTCTAAAAAAATGTAAACAGCCCAGGGTAAAGAGACATCCAAGATCAAGTTTATAAACAGCCCTTCAGCTCATAACACTGGTGTATCTGTGGCAATTCCTTTATAAAATCACCAAAAATCCTTAAGACCAAGATGAACTAGTGAATAATTCTGCAGTATTTCTCAATATAAAATCACTGAACACATTAAATCAGGTCTTATGAAAAGTACTAAAATGCATACTTAAGAAAAAAGAAACACAGTTAAATAACTTGAATAGGAACAAATTCTCACCAAAATACTAGAAACAGTAAAAACAGTGTATGATTTCAAGTTTCATCCCAACATTCAGCTCTATTCTTTAATACCATTATAAACAATCATAACTATAGAATATAGTGAGCGAGTCTATGTTTGGCATGGATTCCATGTATATGCTTTTTTAGTTCACACAATTATATTCAATATGATTAGATGGGTCATTTAAAAATATAATCATTTCCTTTCTCAAATACATTTTTTGCTCCTAGATTTAATTTTATAAATCCAATCACTGAAGTTTACATTTAAATACAACTTCAATGTAAAAGAAAGTTTTAACGAACAACACAAGTTCCACAACTACAGCAATGAGATTTAAGTATGAAAACATTGAAAACCAGTTTGATAATCAGAATCCATTACAAGCTGAGTGGACATTATGCAACAACCTGTGGATAAAAGTTATCAAAGGCAGTCCTGACCCGATCTCAACACAAAAACTTTTCATTATTTACTGGTAAAGTTTGCTTAAATGACAAGAACAAAATTGGCCTGATGCAAATAGCAAGCCTCTCTAGGAAGGTGTAAATGATCCCAGTTACAAATTTTTAGTTTTCAGAGAACTTTCCCAAAATGCTTCTGATGCTTGAGGGGAGGTACACACCATTTTACCAAGTGACACTCACCTTGCGGTAGATCATATGGCACATGGCTACTCTCAGCCTCATCCCCACGCGCTGCATGTGGTAGAAGTACAAGTGGTGCAGGACGGCCCACACGAGCGTGCAGGCGCTCAGTCCTGCCGCATAGCCGTAGGCTTTGTGCAAAGTGGAAGAATCACTGGAATCATAGTTTTCAATATAACTAACCATTTTCCCCAAAAATATGGGTTGAACTACTCTGGTGCCTTCCTGAAAGAAAAAAACCTTAATTAGAAATACAAGTGATGTCAGTTTCTCTTAATACAAGCTTTACTTTTATTGTTAGCATGTTAAAAAAGCCATCTCGAGAAAAAGGTACATTCGCAGCTAATCTAAAAGAAAAACGCACAGATACACTATCTCAAAGACAAGCAGAAAACAGTGTTAGTTTTAACATAAGCCAAAATCTTACAATCAAAGACAATAAAGCCTTAGTATTGAGTTGGCCAAAAAGTTCGTTTTTTAAGTAAAAATAAAAGGCACATTTTTCATTTTCACCAAGAACTTTGTTGAACAACCTTTTCAAAGTTCTGTTCCATTACCTTCTTCCATTTTTCAGGCAATTTCATAATTTCATTTTCCTAAAACTTTGTATCTTTTTGAGGAAAACTCTATCTATCTTAGGTGCTTTTTACAGTCTTCCAGAGAATTAAAATTTTATTCCAGTAAGAGAATTTTTTTAAAAAAATAAATAAGTAAATAAATGGAAATCTGAAAGTGCAATGTCTGGTAAATATGGAAGATGAGTTAGATCCTCCAGGTCAGGCTGTAACAGTTTCTTTCTGGTCATCAAAGAAACATGTGGTCTTACATTATCTTGATGGAAGATAATGCATTTTCTGTTGACTAATTTCAGAGACTTTTCATCAAGTGCTGCTTGAAGTTGATATAATTGGGAGAAGTACTCATTGGAATTAACTGTTTGGTTTTCCAGAAGAAGCTCATAATGGAGGACTCCCTTTCAGCTCCACAGTATACATAACATCAACTTCTCTGGATGAAGCCTGGACTTTGGTGTGGTTGGTGGTGGTTCATTTCACTTATCCCATGATCTCTTCCATTCCACATCGGTGTACAGTATCTACTTTTCATTGTCCATCACAATTTGCTTTTTAAAAAGGAGCATTTTATTAGTAGTTACATATCAGTAGAGAATTGAGTGTGGAAATATGGTTAAGAAGCGTTTTTTGCCCCCTGCTTAACTTAGGTGGAAACCAAACCACAAAGTGATTAACAAAAACAAAATGGTAAAATGACTTTCGATTTTTTTTTGCATATTTTGAGTATGTTGACTATCTCCCACATGATATAACGTTGATTGTTCTCAATTAATGTCTGGATTTGATCTCTATCAACTTCTACTATCAACTGGTCTACTCAACTGTGGAACATCANTCAAGAAGCGTTTTTTGCCCCCTGCTTAACTTAGGTGGAAACCAAACCACAAAATGATTAACAAAAACAAAATGGTAAAATGACTTTCGATTTTTTTTGCATATTTTGAGTATGTTGACTATCTCCCACATGATATAACATTGATTGTTCTCAATTAATGTCTGGATTTGATCTCTATCAACTTCTACTATCAACTGGTCTACTCAACTGTGGAACATCAGCCACAAAGAAACCTCCAGCACAAAGCTTTTCTCTTTTTTTGGCTGTTGAGTCTTTATTGAAGTGCACAGGCTTCTCTTGTTGGGAACTGCCAGTTTAGTCGCCCTGAGGCATGTAATATCTTACTTCCACGACCAGAGATCAAACTTGTGACCCCTGCATTGAAAGGTAGACTCTTAGGACCACCAGGGAAGTTCCCAGATGGGTTTTCTTTTGAGAGCTCTCTACTGTCTGTACAAAGTTGAGGCACCCACACACAAGAGGAAAGGAAGGAGAATCCAAAGCTCAAAATGTGAAGCATAACTAAAAAGCATTTTCTGCTCAACTGATTAGAGCCTGCTCAAATTATTTACAGAAAGCTGATTCCATCTCTCAAATAGATGAGGCACTCAAATGGATGAGGCACTCTTGTCTTGCTCTACACACACATGTTCACAGACTGTAACACCTGCCTTACCTTCCACAAGGTCACAGGAGATTTCATCTACTCCAGAGAAGAGAAGACCAGGTAGTGGAAGAATTATGAGTAAGAAGACCATATCAGAGTAAGATGATCAGTTTTCAAGAACACAAAGGCTCACTGCTTCATTTCCAGAAAACCCCATCATTCACCCCTAGAGGTGCTAAAAGCTTAAGAAGAGCCCCTCACATCATAGATTATAAAACACACTGTTAAAATAGAGTTTACTGAGATAGAAGTCTGGAGGCTTACACAGAGAAGCAAGAATGTCAAACTACACAAGGCAGTCCCAGCCCAGATATGATCAAGGAAAGCCCAGTGCTGCAGGCTACAAACCTGGGGCCCTCCACCAGAAGCCCAGCAGTAAACCTGCCATCCCAAAGTGTTCTAAAACTGTGATTCTCTTTGGGAATCACTGCTGTCTGTTACTCAGCTCTCTATTTGGTCCTAATATCGTTGTAATTACAGGAAAAGTAAGAGTAATGTCACCTAATGCAACAAATCAAGAAAAAAAAACTGCAAAATAAAGGCAGGTCATTACTGCCTAAATGTCTCAAATCTTCTGCTGAGAGATAGAATTTAATATGCCAGTTGAGCAAACAGCCTCACTAAGGAGTAATGCCTGTCCAGGACCTATAGCTTCTACTCTTCTCTCTGTTCCTAATCCTAACCCTCAATTAGTGAGGTAAAAAACAACTGAGAAAGTATTCACTATCAAACTTCAAACTGGGGGCTCTCCTGATAGCTCAGTTGGTAAAGAATCCACCTGCAATGAGGAGACCCCTGTTTGACTCCTGGGTCAGGAAGATCCACTGGAGAAGGGACAGGCTACCCACTCCAGGATTCTTGTGCTTCCCTTGTAGCTCAGCTGGTAAAGAATCCACCTGCAATGTGGGAGACCTGGGTTTGGAAGATCCCCTGGAGAAGGGAAAGGCTACCCACTCTGGTATTCTGGACTGGAGAATTCCATGGACTGTATAGTCTATGGGAGTTGCAAAGAGTCAGACACAATTGAGTGACTTTCACAAACTTGAAACTAACCAAATTAAAACTTTCTGGATAAGCAGGGAGAAGACCAAAAATTATTCCCAAAACCCTTCATCTTTGACATCAGTCTAAGCTTGATCTGGGAAGACTCTTGAGATTCCCTTGGACTGCAAGGAGATCCTACCAGTCCATCCTGAAGATCAGCCCTGGGATTTCTTTGGAAGGAATGATGCTAAAGCTGAAACTCCAGTACTTTGGCCACCTCATGCGAAGAGTTGACTCATTGGAAAAGACTCTGATGCTGGGAGGGATTGGGGGCAGGAGAAGGGGACGACAGAGGATGAGATGGCTGGATGGCATCACTTACTCAATGAACACGAGTCTGAGTGAACTTCGGGAGTTGGTGATAGACAGGGAGGCCTGGCGTGCTGCAATTCATGGGGTCGAAAACAGCTGGACACGACTGAGCAACTGAACTGAACTGAAGCTTGATCTGTGAATATTCTTTCCACAAACCAACTGAGATTAGAGTTCTTATTCCTTCACAGGAATTCTTCACAACTGTGAAACCATAAAAGATTTTTAAAAGAGTCCAATACAATATGAGAACATTCGTTCATGTTTCTACAGGAATCTCACAGTATGAGACAGACAGACAGACATTTCATGGTGCAGTCCCTAGTATTCAACCTTCTGAAAGTACTTGACTTTTGGGCCCCATTTCCTGCTTCTTAGGGGAACTTCTCAGAAGGTTAAGTGCTAAAATTTCCCTAGTCAGTATAGTTTCTCCATTACATTTCTACATGTACTTCAAAGGTTTCTTGCCCAACTCCACCATCTCCACTTCATAAGAAAAATTAAGGAAACACAGAAAACAGAAACAAGCTATCAAAGAAAAAATGCTTGAGTGAAATATATAAGCAGAAAAGAATGAGCTTATGGAAAAAATGAATAGACAGTTTATCTTCAGAAATGGGGGAATAGGTGACAAAGAGTAGAGCTGCGAAAGATCCAGAGCTAAGGAGGAAAAGCAGTGGATCTGGGAAAATAATAACCATTAGGACTCTAAATAAAACTTCACTCCTCCTGACACAGTGGTCTTCATCCTGACTGCAGCTTAGCATCACCTGGGAGGGGTTAGGAGCACTTTGAGGCCTGAAACCCAGCCTCCAGAAACTGATTTAGGTTCAAATGATTAGAGACGGAGCCTGAAGTTCCCTCTCCCTAGAAGATGCTGGATGCAGAAACCAATCCCATGTAAGTATCTGCTATTCTCCTGCATCATCAGGGCATCTGGACATGGAGGGGTCATGAACCTGCTCTGAAGGATTTACAAGTGCCACAGAGGGTTTTAACCACAGTCCCATGTTACATATCATGCTTCTAGGAAAATTCCTTATGAATCCAAACTCTTGAGACTCCAATGATGCAATTCAGACCTTTCATTTGACACTACAGAAAAAAGTAAATGTTTATAAAATACTATATCTACAAAATAAAAAACATGAATCAAAATTTGTAATGTTACCTCTAAAAGGGGAGGGAGAATTAGAATGGAGCCAACAAGGATATCAGTCTTCCTTAAAAACAGCCTCTTCTGTTGGTAGAGTTTGAAAACATTATCAGATCAGTTCAGTTCAGTCACTCAGTCATATCTGACTCTTTGCAACCCCATGGACCACAGCACATCAGGCCTCCCTGTCCATCACCAACTCCCAAAGTCTATTCAAACCCATCTCCATTGAGTCGGTGATGCCATCCAACCATCTCATCCCCTTCTCCTCCTGCCTTCAATCTTTCCCAGCAAAACATTATACAGAATTATAAAACAATAAAGTTTTTAAAAGCAATTCCTAAAATTTCAGAGTAAAATGAAATAAAAGTTATATCCATCCAGTAGGCTGAGTTATACAAAAAAGAATTATTTAAAGCAGTTGTAAAAAAAAATTGAAAACACATTCCCTGTGTGATATGCCTAAGGACAATATGAACAGCAAAAAAAAAAAGCTTCCAAAAGTCACATTATGGTTAATAGTGTTGATACTATAAGATTTTTAAATAAGTAATTATATTGATATTGAGAACTGGGATTAGGCATGACAGAAAAGAGAACAGAAGATGAAAGAAAACAGATAACAATCTAAGAGTTAAAAGATAAAAAAAAAAAACACTACTGTCCTGAATCTGATTCAGATTGAAAATACCCATATGAACTCAAGGTTTGTTTACTACAAAAAATGTATACAAGCTTTGTCCAGTGACAAAGTTGAGAAACAATAACCAACTCAACAGCAATGAGCACCCCTAGTACCCAGACCATAGTCTCTAAATACCATTTCCCACTAGAAGGAGCCATGGCTGCTCGGAGAAATGGAGATTCCAGGGCTGGGGCAAATTTGTACTTAAGTGTGAGCAGCTTTTTTTGTGTAAAGATAAACTAGAAATATTTTGTCACATCAGAAATCAAAAAATTAGCAAGGATTTCTACAGTATGCACAAAAGACAGGAGTCCTGGGAAGAGATGTATTCTATCCTTAATGGCAGAGGCTGGTTTCACAAAGGGCTTAGAAAAACTCATTGCTGTTTATAGGCCATTATGGCTGAATGAGATCTCTTGAGAAAAGTCACTTCTAAAAGCCAACTTTTCTGGAAAGTAATTAAAAGTTTCACTTCTAAGCAGGATTTTAATTTTTTCATCATTACGAAAATAATCTTTTTTTTTAATTTTTGATAAATCCATTTTTTTAATACTTTATTCTATTTTACAGTACTGTATTGGTTTTGCCATACATTGACATGGATCAGCCACAGGTGTACACGATCTCCCCATGCCGAAGCCCCCTCCCACCTCCCT
>SJYW01018959.1:0-20241 GCA_006410735.1 Raphicerus campestris | reverse complement strand
ATTCTTTTTAAGGGCTGAGTAATACTCCATTGTGTATATGTACCACAGCTTTCTTATCCAATCATCTGTTGATGGACATCTGGGTTGTTTCCATGTCCTGGCAATTATAAATAATGCTGCAATGAACATTGGGGTACCTGTGTCTCTTTCAATGCGGGTTTCCTCAGTGTGTATGCCCAGCAGTGGGATTGCTGGGTCATAAGGCAGTTCTATTTGCAATTTTTTAAGGAATCTCCACACTGTTTTCCATAATGGCTGTACTAGTTTGCATTCCCACCAACAGTGTAAGAGGGTTCCCTTTTCTCCACATCCTCTCCAGCATTTATTGCTTGTAGATTTTTGGATCGTTTTAAAAAGGAGTCATCTATTTCCCTGATTTATTAAAGAAAATGGATTGAGGGGGATTGGAGGATGAATGAAATAGGTGAGGGAGATTAAGAGACACAAACCAGTTATAAAATAAATAAGTCATGGAAATATAATGTACAACATAGGGAATATAGTCAATAACATTGGAAAAATTTATATGGTGACAGGATAACTAGACTGATCAGGGTGATCATTTAATAATGTATAAAAATACTGAGTCACTAAACTAATATATATTGTAAGTCAATCATACTTCAATTTTTAAAACTTTTTTTCAATGAGACAATTTAAAAAAAGCTTTTTAAAAAATGAATTGAAAAGCATTACCCTCATATATGTCTCAAGGTCATCACTGTGGATATTACTGACATCTGATGGCTAATGCTATGCTCTCAAGAAGAAGCAGGGCAGGTCTGCTCTGCAGGTCCCTGTCTGGTTGGCTCAATGTCCCTTCCTCCTCTCCCTTGCTCTGTGGTCCTCAGTGGTTGCTCTGAGCCTACATGTCTCTGCCACAAGCAGCCACTCCTCNTCAATCATACTTCAATTTTTAAAACTTTTTTTCAATGAGACAATAAAAAAAAAAGCTTTTTAAAAAATGAATTGAAAAGCAATACCCTCATATATGTCTCAAGGTCATCACTGTGGATATTACTGACATCTGATGGCTAATGCTATGCTCTCAAGAAGAAGTAGGGCAGGTCTGCTCTGCAGGTCCCTGTCTGCTTGGCTCAATGCCCCTTCCTCCTCTCCCTTGCTCTGTGGTCCTCAGTGGTTGCTCTGAGCCTACATGTCTCTGCCACAAGCAGCCACTCCTCAGCCTCCTGGGTGGAGCAGAAGTGAGGAACACATTGAAGAAAGGGTTGGGAAATAAATGCAAAGACCACTCAGCTCTCTGGGAATGAGTCAAGGCACAAAGCCCTGAGTCCAGGCACAAAGCCCACTTTGGGACACAGAGGATTCAATGTAAAGATTTACACAAATATGTGCTTCCTATATTCCCCATCTAAAGCAGAGACAATCAGGAAAAGTGGCCTTGGACAAAGGTCAGTAATTAGACAAGGCCAGGCCATTTCTAAGGTTCCTGGGAAGAGGACATAAACCCTTGTCACTCCGCCCCTCTCAGGGGAAGGGACTGGGTGAACTGGACTAGGTGAACCCCCTCTGGTTTTCTGAGGTCACCCTGCTTACATACCAGCGGATGGAGATCTCATCTCTCACAGAGAAGCCCTGATGACCTGGGGAGGTGGTCTCTGTGTCTCTGGTTCAGGAAGAGTCTTCAGGCCCCTCCTCTCCACCCTGAGGGCCCCGGGCAGGCAGAGACCTGTTCTCACCCAAGGTCCCCATGGGGGTGCACACAGGGGCCAAGGTGCTGGGAACTCTCTGGCTGTTCTGTTCTAATTAGGGGGGAACTGCACATGCTCCAGGTTGAACATTAGCCTGGTATTGGCTTCCCCAAGCATTATGGGCACTCCTCAATTTGCACAGGACAGAGGTTTCACACTTTGAAATATCAACCCCAAAAGCCTCACCCTGGACTGGCATCACCCTGCCTCTTCCCACTGTGTGCCAGGAATGCCTGTGCTGTGGTTGGTCACTGCAGTGTCTGGGAACCACAGGTAACCCATGAGTCATCTGTGCACCAGAGGAATTAAAAGAGGGCAGGAGGTCACAAAATAAATGTGTTCATGTTTTAGAGAATCCAGAGTTGAGTTTAAATCTTCCAATACCTAAAATTATCACCACTTAGGGATGGTAATGACTGAGTGACTTACTTTCACTTTTCACTTTCATGTATTAGAGAAGGAGGTGGCAATCCACTCCAGTGTTCTTGCCTGGAGAATCCCATGGCCAGGGGAGCCTGGTGGCCTGCCGTCTATGGGGCTGCACAGAGTTGGACACAACTGAAGCGACTTAGCAGCAGCAGCAGCAGCAGGGATGGTAATGAGGGGAAGCTGGCTTCTTAAGAGGCTCCCGGTCCATCTGACCACAGCATGATGTTGCCGGCATCAACATCCTAGTCAAATCTGGCACCCAGGGGACATGGTCACTTGAAATCTACTCACAATTATGATCCCAGATCCGACTTCCTGCTCCAGGAAGTTCTTAGCATTTATTATATTAAACAAAGTTCAGGATGCATGTGTCTGAGACCCTGAAGACAAAGCTCTAAAGACAAGCCTTCCTGACCCTGGAGGAGCTCTTAGTCCTTGAGATGCAGGCTTGTAAGTCAGAGTGCCTGAAATGGAAACTCACTTTGTCCTTTAAGCTCCCTGTAACCACAAGCAACCTGTGTAATTACTTGGGTTCAGAGTCCTTTCTTCTACAATGAGGGTAATAGGAAACCTACAGCTTCGCTGAGTTAGCCAAAGGAATAAAAATGTTATTAACACATAAAGTGCTCGTAGCAGTTCCTGATACATAACTTATTTCGAGTACTTGCTATTGCTGCACTACTAATAGTATTGTGGCTGCCGCCACCAGTACTTCTCAGTATGATCCCTTGTTACTGCCACTAGTACTTGTAGTACTACTACTGAGATGAGCCCCCCCATTTACCAGGTCCTCGACTGCCCACTTCTCTGCCATGACCGCCCAACAACCAGCCTCCTGAAAGAGGGGCCGGGGCTCTACCAGTTGCACTTTATGTAGCCCCCAGGCCTGGCCTTCCTGGATCCCCAGCAGGAAGTGTTCCTGGGGCTGGACAACTGTGAAATCAACACTCTACCCCGCCCTTCACAAGGCACTGCAGTGCCTCGGGGGTCAGAGCCCTCTCTCAGGTGGCACTCTGCCCCACATTCCTGTTCCACCCTCTGGAACAATGGTCAATTCACCTTTGTCATCAAGGAGAACTCCATCCCCCAGGACCATCCAGTCACCTGGGAGCTGACAGATTCTCTGTCTCTCCAGTTGTGTGGGGTGGACTTCACCTGCCCAGCTGCCCACTGTCCCAGTGCCCTTCAGTACAGCACAGCCGTTAAACAAGAGCCATGCCACTCACCTGTAAACCACCTGGCCCATCCCCTCACCCCAACACAACGTACTGATGACAGCACACCACCTTCTCCACCTAAAGCACCCCTTTCACAGCAACTGCATCTTCTACCCCTCCTGCCCTCACCCACTCACAGCCCGCTCATGTCCCTAAGGCAGCGCTAAGGGACCAAGGAGAGCATGAGCCCCCCAGGGGGCTCTGCAGCAGACCCCCAGCAGGCTCAGCCAGAACAGGGGGCTGCCAGCACTGTGTCCCCAGGTGGACTGTCCTCTGGGGGGTTCCTGACCCAGGATATCTTCAGGGTCACAGAGGTCAGTGACCTCACAGCTTTCTGTCTCCGGTTTTCTCCTGCACATCCCCTCCTCCACCCTCCACCAAAGCCAGGATACCAAGACTCTCCCTTCAACCAGAAAACCACCCCCACAGCCAGAAGAGAAACCAGCATGGAGGGTGCATGAATTCATGGTGAAGCTGGAGCTCCTCCACACGGGGTTTCTGACCTGGGTAACCTGGCCCACAGGGAGGGCACAGCCCAGGGAAGGGTGTGCTCTTGGAGTTCTGGCAGCTCTTGCCCAGATGCAGGGCCCAGAGTTCTGTTCCACAAGAAGAGAATAAGCAAGGACCCCTTTTTAGGGAATCATTTATCAGATGTGACCTGGGCAAGTCAACAATTACTTGCTTGAGCACCTGTAAAATGCCTTATGTTACTGGGCTCTGACCCAAACTTACTTCCAAACCAGGAGGCTCATATTCCTTGAGGTTGTAAGATATTTTTCTCAAGGATCACTTTCAGCATTTATATCAAGTACTAAGCACTAAAAATGTCCTAATATGGTATAAAATGTCTTGTCTTGTCAGTGCCATCCTTTCCCATAAGGATTATGGGAAAATCTGAAAGAACTTTCGGCCAACTTAGTACTAATCCCCTGGAGGCTCACTNAAAGTTTGATACATGAGGTTACAACAGCAGCCCTCAACAGGAAGAAGAAAGACTCCTCTCCTTTCCTGGCAAGGACACAGGCAATGAAAAGCCATGGACTCTGACAGAGCCCTCTGAACTTCTCCTCTATAAAAGTGCTCTCCAGCCCTGGCACTTTGGGGACTTACACTTGGCTCTCCGCAAATGCAAACTGCAATTCTCTACTGATTCTGAATAAGCCCATTTTTGCTGGCGAAATATCTGACACTCTATTT
Organism: Raphicerus campestris; assembly: GCA_006410735.1. Taxonomy (NCBI): domain Eukaryota; kingdom Metazoa; phylum Chordata; class Mammalia; order Artiodactyla; family Bovidae; genus Raphicerus; species Raphicerus campestris. Next base: position 15,686 of record SJYW01018959.1, on the reverse strand, counting down.
GTTCAGGTCAACAGAGGGAAGGGAATCAACATGATTGGGGGACCCGTGGGAGACTCCGAAAGGCAGATTATCCACTTGACACATCTGAAAGGACACTAGTCTGAGGCTGATCAGATGCAGAACTACAAAGACAAAAAAAAAATTATGAATAAACTACAGGAGATAAATTTGTTAGGAAGTTTATTTTGCCATAAGGACATACCAGTAAATTTGAATATACCTTTGGGATGTTCTACTTCTTGCTTGAGGCTGTAGATATTGTATAAAATTATCAAAACTCATCAAACTGAGCAGTTATTGAGAACAGGTTAAGGCCAGAGAAACAGCCCTGCAGAGCTCACCCAGCCTCCTTCTCCAACATGTGGATTTCTGACTGTTAATGAAGAATAACAAGTGGTATTCTGAAAATGGTGCAGAGAATCCTAGTTTGAAATTTAACATTTCTATGTATTCACAATCTATAGTTACTAAGGGCCTTACAGGACCAACCTCCCTAAACCATCTCAGCACTCAGCCAGTTCACATCCCCCTCCTGTCATCAGCTTCTCTGACAAGAGTCTCTGGAGAATCTGTCTCAACATCAGTGACAGTTTTCACATCCACACTCACTCTGCAAAGGGACAATTCACTGACTGAGATGTGGCCAGTGTCAGGGGAGTGAGGATGTAACCACTCCCTGAAGGGTCAAGTGCATCTGGTCCAAGACCCTGCTCCACCTCATCCCTGGGGACAGGTCCTGCACTCACCCCCAGCCTGCTGGGCTCTGGGACGAGGGTGGAGGGAAACGCAGAGCTCACCCCAGAGGCTGCAGTGAGGACAGCGGGAAGAGTCTCAGCAGACGGGACAGTCCAGTCCCCAGAGGGACACAGTTCACAAACTAGGCCACTGATTTCCAATAATAGGGAAGAAGAATCATTCAATAAATCATAATGGGGAAATGGGCTGTTTTAGAAAAAAAAAGGGGGCCTATCTTACATCAAAAACTAAAAAAATTCTAGCTGCCTTTACTGTTAAAATAAGAAAAAAGCTAAAATTAAACAGAGATTTAGATGATGTTAGGATTTTTAAAACACATACTACAAAAGCAACAAAAGAAATCAAAAAGAAAAGCTCAATTTTAATTAATGATATATAATTTAAAACCTCTAAAGAACAAATTAAAATCTGAAAAAGTAATATATGCATATTATAAGTTATTTTAAAAATATAAATGCTCTATAGGAAAAACAATCTATTAATAGACCTTTGAAGAAACACAAATAAACGGTCAGTAGACATAAAAAGTCTTCCATCTCTACAAAGCAAATGGCAACCCACTCTATTATTCTTGTCTGGGAAACCCCATGGACAGAGAAGCCTGATATATAGACCATGGGGTTGCAAACAGTCAAACTGGAATAGGTGGCTGAGCACACATAAATCAAACAAATTCAAATTAAAACTCTTTGAATTATTTTTAACTTTAGGCCCAGGAAAAAAATATAATTCAGGTACTCAGAGCTGACAATGAAATAAGCTCACAAACAGCTGTTAAGAAGGCAGATTGATCTGAACCTAATGGAAAACAATTCAGCCTTTCACTAATATTCTACTTCTGAGACTTTGGAAAAAGAAAAGATGCACCAGAATATATGGTCATAGATCATGCATCACATCCTAATTAGCAATAAACTCTATTAAACAAAAGTGAAAGATTGCATACATTTCAATTAAACACCACATTTTGACAGAAACAGATTCACAGACTTAAGAGAATGAACTTGTGGTTGCCAGGGGGAGTGATGGGAGAAAGGGATAGTTAGGGAGTTTAGTAGGAACATGTATACACTGCTGTATTTAGGATGGGTAACCATCAAGGANTAAACACCACATTTTGACAGAAACAGATTCACAGACTTAAGAGAATGAACTTGTGGTTGCCAGGGGGAGTGATGGGCGAAAGGGATAGTTAGGGAGTTTAGTAGGAACATGTATACACTGCTGTATTTAGGATGGGTAACCATCAAGGACCCACTGTATTGCCCAGTGAACTCTGCTCAATGTTACGCGCCAGCCTCAATGGGACGGGGGTTTGGAGGAGAATGGATACGTGTTTACGTATGGCTGAGTTCCTTTGCTGTCCACCTGAAACTATCACATTGTCAGCTGGATATACTCCTATACAAAATAAAAAGTTTAACTAAAAAATAAATGCTACATTTTGAACATCATTTAATGCTATAAATAAATGTTAATGATAGAAAATTAAGAAGGAATCAGGATCCAAAGATATTTAACTTTATAGAAAAGTGTGCATAACACAACATTGTTAGCAGCTATGCTACAATAAAAATTAACTCTAAAAAAACATGAGCTATAATTTTGATTTTTTAAAAAAAACGTGCATGTGCAGCTATGCACAAAAATTTCACGGGGAAAGACTAAGAAATAACTAAAATATCAGCAAATATACCTGGCTAAAAAACAACAAATCCTTGTTCCTTTCTTCTATATGTTCAGTCGTGTCTGACTCTCTGCAGAATAGCCCACCAGACTCCTCTGTCCATGGGATTCTCCAGGCAACAGTATTGGAGTGGGTTGCCATTTCCTACACCAGGGGATCTTCCTGACCCAGCATGTCTCTGTGTCTCCACATTGGCAGGTGGGTTCCTTATGTCTGGGCCACCTGGGAAGCCCTTCTTCTTCCATAAATTTTTTAATAGAAATAGAAAAATATATATTCTTTTCTAAAATTTGCATTTACCAATAGCCATAATATATGCCTTCCCTTAGACTCTAAGTCCTACCTGTGCTGCAAAAACACTAAAACCCCTGTGAGGTCATTTGTATAAAGACAATAAGCTAATTATTGGCATTATCTACAAGTTGAGAAAGCAAATGAAATGTAAGAAAAGCAAACACTCAATGAGATGAAAACTCAGTTTCTCTACAAGGTGGGTCTTGTCTCTGGGCAGCACTTCCTGCCTGAGCTCATTTCAATTTCCCAGAACAGCAAGTGGGGGACATGAGTAAATCATGAGGATACCTCAGACTTTACAAACAGGATGGCAATCGTGGTCACCGACTAACTTCACAAAGTCTGGACCCTTTTTTAAAAGTTATGGGGAGGGAAAAGGGTGGGGGGTTCAGGATGGGGAACAGTGTATACCTGTGGCAGATTCATGTTGATGTATGGCAAAACCAATACAATACTGTAAAGTAATTAACCTCCAATTAAAATAAATAAATTTATATTTAAAAAATAAAATAAAAGTTAACACTGAAGGAACAATGCCAATGGGAGTGGTTTAAAGCAGAAACCAGCCTCTACCTTCCATCAGAATCTCCTGGAGCTTGTTTAACCCCATCCCCAGGGTTTCTAGCGTTACAGAATTGGTCTAGGAGGAGCATGGGGCAGGATTGGGGTGGGGGTGGGGGNTGGTTTAAAGCAGAAACCAGCCTCTACCTTCCATCAGAATCTCCTGGAGCTTGTTTAACCCCATCCCCAGGGTTTCTAGCGTTACAGAATTGGTCTAGGAGGAGCATGCGGCAGGGTTGGGGTGGGGGTGGGGGTATTGATTTGCATTTCTAACAAGCTTCCAGGTGAGGAGGATGCTGCAGGTCTGAAAGCCATTTCACGTGCATCATCTCCAACAACAAGATCTTTAAAAACTTCCCTTGAGAAAATCCACATAGAAGATCAAAGATGTGTTTGGAATCACCTTCTCCCTCCATTTAAGAACAAGAATCTCAACAGAAGCAGCTCAGTGCTGCAGTTACATCTACAACAACACATGCTTGGAAGCCAGACTGCCTGGTTTAGGATCCAGCTCTTACTAGTAGCTGTGTGATGGTAGGCAACCTGGTCAACCTCTTGGAATCTGGGGCAGAATGGATACATGTTTATATATGGCTGAATCCCTTTCCTGTCCACCTGAAACTATAACAACATTGTAAATCGGCTGTGAAAGTGAAAGTCATTCAGTTGTGTCCGACTCTTTGTGACTCCATAGATCATACAGTCCGTGGAATTCTCCAGGTCAGAATACTGGAGTGAGTACCCTTTCCCTTCTCCAAGGGAATCTTCCCAACCCAGGAATTGAACCCCATTTTCCTGCATTGCAGGCAAATACTTTACCAGCTGAGCCACAAGTTTATAAAATAGTGTTTTAAAAAAGCACTCAATCTCTCTGCTTCAGTGACTTCACATGTTAAATAAGAGTAATAGCTCCTTCCACTCCAGCAGAAAAATTGGAAATGGGTGCCTACCCAAATCAATAAGAAGTCGTCACATTCCCATTTCCATGCACATACATTTTGAAAATCCACAAATAGAACATGCCTTGCCCTGAAGAGTTCTTGTCCTGTTTGAAGTTAAGGAGAGGTGTCCCTTAACTTTGTTATTATTTACTGTGGTTGTTGTTTAGTCACTAGGTCACATCCGACTCTTTCGTGACCCCATGGACTACAGCCCGCCAGGCTCCTCTATTCATGGGATTTCCCAGACAAGAATACTGGTGTGGGTTGCCATTCCCTACTCCAGGGGATCTTCCCCACCCAGGGAACAAACCCACATCTCTTGGTCTTCTGCTATGGCAGGTGAATTCTTTACCACTGAGCCAACAAGGAAGCCTACACCCATACTTTCTTTTCTTGACCCTCTTTCCTTAAGGGCCACCAAATAGCCAAGAGATGTAGTTTCACACACTGACTATACCACCATCAGAACAAGCACAGAAGCTTCTGTTTCCTGGGAATCCCCAAGGACCTCCCATATGAAGAAAAGGAAATATCAGAATTTGTGGGGAAGATGGATGGTTTCCGGTCCAGAAAAGAAAGATATAATAATCACTCAAGTGTGATTAAACCCAAAGCTTCCGACCCACCTAATTAGTAGTCCCAACTACCAGATGGAAAACTTTAGTTAAGAGCTTCACCTCTCTGAGCTGCTTTTCATCTGTGTTTCCTCCCAGCTCAGGGGCCCTTCAGTGGTTTCAAAACCAGAGGACTCCTGGGCAGGACCACCTGCATCAAGACCATGCACTGTTTCTGGAAAGGTTAGAGATGCAGATAAGACCCCACAGGCTTCAGGGACCCCAACCCCAGGGTGACTCTCAAAAGTGGAAGCAGAGATTCACAGTAAGAAAAGGGGCTGGTATCCCAGATAAAAGCAAAATGGGTTCAAGAATCATGTCCCCGTTCATTTCTTAAAAAGTGTTTTTTTACACACATGAAATCTGTCACAACTAGATACTGGAATATAGTGAGAGATGCACACAGACAGAGGGAGGCAGGGAGACATGGTCATAGACACAGTGACAAGGGAACCCAGTGCAGCTGGAACTCAGCTGTCACCTCAGGAATATGGAGAAAGCTGGGAATATTATTGGAAGATGGCAACAGGAGCAGAGCACTAATTAGATTAAGGAAGCGGTTCAGGGCTGTTTGCTTAGTGGGGAAAGTAAGAATTAGTTCAGAACTATGAATCCGGATCTGTCCTGGGGAAGCCGGCTAAGGATGGAGGTCAGGGGTCCAGTCCTTCTCCCGCTGGCGGTGAGCCTCCCTGGGCAGCCTGGGTTCTCAGCCTCCCTGCCTCCTGCTCCCGGGACTAAGGAGGCTGAAAGGGCAGCGAGCTGCTAGGCAGGGGGACCCTACGCCCCACCACCAGGTCTCTCTTCCTCTTCCTGCTGCTCCTTCCCTCCGCCTCACCCAGAGGGTGCAGACAGGGACCCCCACGGCCGGCGTGGGGAGACCCCACCCGCTACAAGCAGCCATCGGAAAGCAATCCCTCGCCCTGACCCTCGACCCTCAGGCCCTGAAAGGCGCAGCAGCAACAGGCACTGGCCCTGAGGCAGCGTGGTGTCTCAGCCCAGGCGGGCTCTCACCAGAACAGCCGGGAGCAGATGTTCGCATCCTGCATTGGGTTGGGCTTCTCCTCCGGGGACACCGGCCGCATCTTGCCAGCCTGTCGGGTGAGGGCAGCCGGGGGCCACACGTGCCGCTGATGGTGGCGGCGGGGGAATCGCAAGGCACGGGGCGCAGGACCCCAGGCGCCCTCGCTCCCACCCTGGCTGCAAACGCTACGGGAGGGCAAGCGCTGAGCCTGGACCCCCACCCAGAAGGTGGAGAGGGAGGGGCAGGCTGCAGCAGAAACGCCCCTCAGCTGTGGTGAAGACCTGGAGAAAGCTGGCAGAAGGAGATAGCAGCCCGCCCTCTGGGCACGCTGCCCTCATCAGGACCAAACCAGGGCGCTGTTGGAAGGTCTCCAACTGGAATGGAGCAAGACCCTGGGGGGCCTTTCTGGGAGAGACCCCACCCCACTGCAAGATACTCTGAGCTAGCAGCCTGTACTGGTCGGTGGAGGTGAGCACAGATGACGGGCACAAAGCTGCAGGCTACTGAGATGACAGCCCCAGGCTCCCCAGTGTCTGTCCTACACTGCAAGGCTGGCCCCAAGGAATCCTGTTTTCATAAGAGGAGGGAAAAGGAAAGACCACAGCACATCTTTCTCGTGGCATGAAGCACACTCAGCAGTGAACTGAGCACAGAGAAAAGGACATAAGCAAGAAGTCAAGGTTTACTTTATCCCTCAAATAAATAAATTTTGAATCAGCCAACAAGCAGGTATCAGTGCAAGAGGGGAATAAAGAACTTCAAACTTTTTTCCCATATATAAAGCCCATATGAATATATATGAAGAAAATAAGTGTATTCAAAGGTATTATTTCTGGAATGAATAAACAAAGTGTGGTATAAGCATACAGTGGAGTATCATTCACCCTTAAAAAGGAAGGGAATTCTGATATGTGCTGCAGCGTGGATGAACCTTGAAGACTGTTATGTTGTGACTTAGAATCATGCTGTTGCTGGCACAGACCTCCTAAAACCCTTAGGTGCTCTAAGGTAAGAGTGAAAAAGTATCTTGATAATTGTAACAAGCCCCTTTCAACTACGCCTGAGTTTTACTGAATGCATCTGTTTGTCAGAAAAACCAAACATCTGATTAAAGGGTTGGCAGTTTCAGTATATCCCCCATGTCCAGGGAGGAGAGGGACTGTAAACAGTTCAACCAGAGTCTGTGAGCCAGGATGAGAGAATGTCATAGAGGGAGATGAAGTGTATGCCATCCAGCTGGGGAGCAGGTGAGAAACAGTTACATCCTTCCTTTAAAATCCCACATCAAAGCTGATTTTAAAAACAGAATACATTTTTTGAAACATTTGCCCAGAAAAGTGGAAACCAGACTTTGCTAAAGTTTAAGAAACAACACCAGGAAGATAAATAAAAACTCCTCCTAAAACTAGATCTGCTTTATAATCAGGTTAGATTTATAGTCCCTATTCTTTATCCTCCATATTACAAGTGATGCAGGAGAAGGAAATATCTCATCCTGGGAGACATGGGAGTACCAGGGACCAGCTTCCAAGTGAGGGTCTTTGGCTTCCTGCGGGAGAGAATTGAAGAGGGAGCTGAAGTACAGTGAAAATTGACTTATTCAGGGAGAGACACACTCCATAGTCAAAATATGGACCCTCTCAGAAGGTAAGAGGACCCAGGTTGTTAGTTGTCATGGACTGGGTAATTTCATACAATAATAAGCGAGACAAATACTCTTATTATTCCAGGGAAGGAACAGGGATTTTCAAGAACTAAACCACTGCACACTTTTGAAATGGAGCAGGACCCTACAGTCCTTGCCCCCCATGTCCTCTGCCTGTCTTTTGTCTGTTGTAAATCTTGAGCCAAAAAATAAGTTTAATCCCAGAAGTGAGAATACACAGAAGCAAAAGAAAACAGTTAAATGAGACCAAATAATAATAATGTAGTCATTAAGCATAGTCAAAGACCTCTTAATTCCTTCCCAATGGCTACAGATAATATTCTGAGCCATAACCTGTGAGCTGTCTTATAGGTACTGAAAACCCTTCCAAGTAAAAGAACTACATGATGACCGGACTATAACCATGATATATAAGCTACCACAGTTCTGAGAATGGACCTTGAGAAATGGGAACCAACCAACCCTGGAACTGAAGAGTAACTATACTTAATCAAGATGAAGCTGATCAGACCACCAGTGACCAATCTCAAGATGACTGTCATCGCTGACTGATATTTCTACACGTAAACCTCTGTCTGTCTATAAAATCTCTTGTCCATTCGTTCTCAAGGGAGAGGACAGTCAGCATTTGGACAGATGCCCACCCTCCCCGCCACCCCCCCCAAACTGGCATCCAAAATAAAGTAAATGTTCCTTTCTACCAATCTGGCCTCTTTATTGGCTTTTGAGCACAGAAAAACCAGACTCGCCCCTTCAGTATCACTGTTTGGCTTTCCATGGTCAGCCTGGGAACTATCTCATCACCTGTCACGGTGAGAGGGGAGTGAATTTTAGTGTTATAAGGAAGGTGTAACGAGTTAGAAGTCAAAGGCCAGACCGCACTCAACACCATCCTGATTTTAGCTGGTCCAAGCCAGTTTTTGTGGGATCCTGATTTTCTCAATATCTGTGCCCCTCTTCCTTCCTATCTCACAAGCATAGAAACACTATTTCCATAGAGATGAGGTGATCTTAGCCTGTCAGCTGGAAGTCCAGACCTGGTTCTCTGTGTACCCTGATGCCTATGTCCTTCCCTTTCCCATTTAAGCAATACCAGGTTGTCTTCCTCAAGTGAAGGGCACCATGGACTCCCACTTATTTCAGGAGCAACATCAAGCCCCAGCCAAGAGGGAGTTACCTTATAAGTTTAAAAAAAAAAAAACTGATTGTATCAATACCTCCCCTTTTGGATCTTCAGGCATAGAAGAGAAATTTGTCTCTTTCTCTTCATCAAGATTATCTCCACAGGTAACAAAGGAATCAGTCATTTAAGGCAAGCTAGAACCCTTAATATTCAGGGAGGCTGGGCTGTGATGGAACAGTCACTGATAAAGGCCATCAACCATTTCCTGGGAGTAAGAATCTGGATAATGAAATGAAGTTTACCTTTTATCTCTCCCTTTGTGTTGAGTCTTGTTTCACTTGCTCACAGGGCTCCTCGTGCAGAAGCCTCGCACCTGGTCCTCACACCAGATGAGACTCCCTGGTGTGAAACGGCTGTGCGGACACAGCTCCGAGGGCCGTGTGTGGAGTTTCTGCCCCAGGCACTGTGATTCAAAATGGCGGCCAGGGGGCCGTGTGCAGAGACGCTGAGCCCAGCCCTGTGATTCAAGATGGCGGCCAGAGGCCGTGTGGAGAGACGCTGACCCAGCACTGTGATTCAAGATGGCGGCCAGGGGCCGTGTGGAGAGACGCTGACCCAGCACTGTGATCTGGAGCCACGGGCAGCACAGCTGAGCCGGTCCTGCGAGAACCCACCCATCCCCCAGCTGACAAGAATCACACACAGCAGTCCCAGCGGTGCTTTTAGGAGAAAGTCTGTCCTCTACAGCACATTCTACGGACACAAGCTATACCTGACAGAGGGGCTTCCCAGGCGGCTCAGCGATAGAGAACCTGCCAGCCAGCGCAGGAGACTCGCACTGATCGCTGGGTCAGGCAGATCCCCTGGAGCCGAAATTGGCAACCCGCTCCGCTATTCTTGTCTGGGAAATCCCTTAGACAGAGGAGACTGGTCAGCTGCAGTCCACGGGGTTGCAAAGAGTCAGATGTGACTGAGTGAGCACACACACCTGGCAGAAGGAACCCCTTGGCAGAAGGAACCCCCTGGCCTTTGGGGTCTGGTTGGGGAGGATTTGGTAACAAAATAGGAAGAAATCAAACCGTCTTTGGTGTTCCTGGCGGCTCAGATGATAAAGAATCTGCCTGCAATGGAGGAAACCCAGGTTCGATCCCTGGGTTGAGAAGATTCCCTGGAGAAGGGAATGGCCTCCCACTCCAACATTCTTCCCTGGAGAAGTCCATGGAATTCTAGTGGGCTATATATAGTTTGTGGAGTCACAAACAGACACAACTGAGCAACTTACACTTGTTCACACTTTCTAGCAATTAAATCCGCCATTTGGGAAGACATGAGATCTTTTACCTCCAACAATGATTCTCACTTGGCTGCAGGGTGGAATCACCTGTGGGGTTTTAAAGTGTTGACACCTGCCTCCCCTCCCCTGAGATTCTGATTCAACTGAGATGAGGTTTCAGCACTGGAATTTCAAAGAGCTCCCCTGTAGCCAAGTTTACAAACCCCTGGCCTTTCCCATACTGACAATATAAAGAACTGTACCTGTATGAGGAAACAAAGTAAACAGAGTGATTCTGCAGGAGTGTGCATTTCTGTGTATANGAATTTCAAAGAGCTCCCCTGTTTACAAACCCCTGGCCTTTCCCATACTGACAATATAAAGAACTGTACCTGTATGAGGAAACAAAGTAAACAGATAGAGTGATTCTGCAGGAGTGTGCGTTTCTGTGTATCAGGTGTAGATGAGGTGGGTGAGGTGGGGGCCTGTGACCCCTTTAGCCCCGTGCGAGGCCTTCCCTGGCCCTTCTTTCCACGGACTTTGCACACTGCTCACCTGGACATGTGGATTATGCTGCCCCCTGCTAGTGATTTTCAGTGTGGCATAGTTTTCCCTGGAGCTTTCACACAAGCCCTACCTTCAGCTCAGTTCAATTCAGTCACTCAGTCCTGTCCGACTCTTTGCAACCCCATGAAGCAGCATGCCAGGCCTCTCTGTCCATCACCAACTCCCGGAGTTCACTCAAACTTGTCCACGAGTCAGTGATGCCATCNACCTGGACATGTGGATTATGCTGCCCCCTGCTAGTGATTTTCAGTGTGGCATAGTTTTCCCTGGAGCTTTCACACAAGCCCCACCTTCAGCTCAGTTCAATTCAGTCACTCAGTCGTGTCCGACTCTTTGCGACCCCATGAAGCAGCACGCCAGGCCTCTCTGTCCATCACCAGCTGTCGGAGTTCACTCAAACTCGTCCACGAGTCAGTGATGCCATCCAGCCATCTCATCCTCTGTTGTCCCCTTCTCCTGTTGCCCCCAATCCTTCCAAGCATCAGAGTCTTTTCCAGTGAGTCAGCTCTTCGCATGAGGTGGCCAAAGTATTGGCGTTTCATCTTTAGCATCAGTCCTTCCAAATGAACACCCAGGACTGATCTCCTTTAGAATGGACTGGTTAGGTCAGCACAAACCTATGAGCACTTCATCTACACCCGGCACACAGAAACGCACACTCCTGCTCCTGAAGAATCACTCTGTTTACTGTTTCCTCATCCAGGTACAGTTTTTTAATACCCTCAGTATGTGCAACCTATGAGCTTGCTGGGAGGGAAACCCTGGGAACTGTAACAGCAGATGAGTAGCCCGGCAGTAACTTCAGGATCTGCTTCTGCACAGGGAAGCTCAGGGAGCTCCAGGCCACTGGCCAAGCACAGGTCTGGCACATGCCTGTGACTTGAACATTCCTGTGCCTGGGGTTTGTGGTGTGTGTGTGTGTGCTCAGTCGTGACGACTTTCTGGGACCCCGTGGACAGAGGATGGGATTTCCCAGGCAGGAATACTTGGAGTGGGTTGCTTTTTCCTCCTCCAGGGACTGTTCCCCTACTTAGGTCTCCTGCATTGGCAGGCAGATGCTTTACCACTAGCGCCCCCTGGGGGTTTGAGGAAATTGGTCTTATCGTTCAGTGACAGGTGCTTCCCAGGCTCAGTGGTAAAGAATCCACCTGCCAATGCAGGAGACACAGGAGACATGAGTTGGATCCCTGGGTCCGGAAGACTCCCTGGAGGAGGAAATGGCAATCACAAGGTCGCAAAGAGTCACGCATGACTGAGCACAGCCGGTGACAAGTGCCTATGATATGGAGCATCCGAAAGTGCAGAGATGTAAGGCAATGAGCGTCCAAATAAACAGCTGCTGCTGCTGCTGCTGCGTCGCATCAGTCGTGTCCGACTCTGTGCAACCCCATAGACGGCAGCCCACCAAGCTCCCCCGTCCCTGGGATTCTCCAGGCAAAAACACTGGAGGGGGTTGCCATTCCCTTCTCCAATGCATGAAAGTAAAAAGTGAAAGTGAAGTCACTCGCTCGTGTCCGACTCTTAGCGACCCCATGGACTGCAGCCCACCAGGCTCCTCCGTCCATGGGCTTTTCCAGGCAAGAGTACTGGAGTGAGGTGCCATTGCCTTCTCCGTGACTCCAGACTGACAGGATTCTAATTGTCATGTGATTTATCTAAGACCACACAGGTCATTTGTGTGAGATGAGAGTTTTTTTGTACTTCGTATGCAGTGCTGATGTATTCAACACAGTGCTTTTTTAAACAGGTTAAAGTTCTTGTTGTTATAAAGTCTTTAAATTATACTTTTTTCTCCTGCTTGTTACTGGACAATAACATTTTTTTTCTAATTCCCGTCCCTATATCAAAAGAAAGCCCCGTCAGAAAATTTAACAATCCTAGTTTAAACTAGCAGTTGAGGGCCTTGTACATTATTTCTCAAAGCCTGACAAACTCTTCCAAACTACCTGAAGAAGATGGGAACTCCTACTCAGACAAACTGAATCAGAACTCCTGGGAGGAGGAATCTGAATGGTAACAAGCATCTTTCTTCCCCACAATTAGCAGTGCCATCTACTGGCAAAATGTAATATGACAGCATTTACAGAGTGCAGGACTCAGCTAATGTGGATCAAGTAGAGGATAAAAAGACAGATTAGACAGTGATTATATATTAAGACGATGGTGAATCTATCTTCTATGAAATAATTTTAAATTCAAATTATTATATATAATATATATTCTAATTATTATATATAAACGAGTATTTGATTTTGTTAATTATTGCTAATTGTTTTTAGGTGGGCATTTTATATTGTGGTTATTTTAAAATATCCTTGTGTTTTAGAGATTTGCACAGAAAACCGTTACATTGCTGTCAGATTTCATAATGTGATCTCAGTCTGCTGTTAACTGAGGGGGCTCAACTAGATGGGCTTAAAGATTCCATCCAAATCTCACATCCTGAGTCCTTGTTCTTCACAACAAGCTGGAGCAAGTTAAAATAAAAAAAAAAGCTTTTATTCAGATAGTACATTTAACATGAGTTTTAACCTGCTAAAGTGTGAATTTATTTCATCTAGAGTTGAAATAAAATTCAGTGAAATAATGAATGTGAATCTGCTTGGTACAGGGTTTTCCAGACTGATCCATGATCTTAAAAGTCAGTTCTTTAACAACAGCAGCAAAAATCTATGCAAGGATATATGTTCTTAAATGTAGCTTTTAAATATATGTAAGAACAATATTCAGAGAAGGTAATGGCACCCCATTCCAGTACTCTTGCCTGGAAAATCCCATGGATGGAGGAGCCTGGTAGGCTTCAGTCCCTGGGGTCGCTAAGAGTAAAAAAAACGACTGAGCAGCTTCACTTTGACTTTTCACTTTCATGCACTGGAGAAGGAAATGGCAACCCATTCCAGTGTTCTTGCCTAGAGAATCCCAGGAATGGGGGAGCCTGGTGGGCTGCCATCTATGGAGTCACACAGAGTCAGACACGACTGAAGTGACTTAGCAGCAGCAGCAGCAAGAACAGTATTAAATATGTTCATAAGAGGTTATTACTAAAATAAGACAATATCCCTTTTACAATGGTACAGCACACCTGGGGAGATCAGGAAATAAGGGCACCTCATGTGTCCATGTGTGATGCCCATGGACAGGTAAGCAACATGCTATCTACTCAACAGTCATCAGNGACCTGTCTCTTATACACATCTCATTCCAGTGTTCTTGCCTAGAGAATCCCAGGAATGGGGGAGCCTGGTGGGCTGCCATCTATGGAGTCACACAGAGTCAGACACGACTGAAGTGACTTAGCAGCAGCAGCAGCAAGAACAGTATTAAATATGTTCATAAGAGGTTATTACTAAAACAAGACAATATCCCTTTTACAATGGTACAGCACACCTGGGGAGATCAGGAAATAAGGGCACCTCATGTGTCCATGTGTGATGCCCATGGACAGGTAAGCAACATGCTATCTACTCAACAGTCATCAGCCTGCTATGAGTCAAAATTTCAGCACATATTTGTGAGAGTTTCAGTGTTTCTTGTGTATTAAAACATTTATTTTACTTATCTTATGAATGGATCTGAAAGACCCGCAGTTTTAAACAAAAAGTCAATTTTGTGGCTCTAAAAACACAAAAAAATTGAACAATGCAGAGTGAAAATAAATAAGTTTAGCCTTCAGATCCTGAAAAACTGGTAGGAGAGCTATCCAAGATGAAATAATGATTTTCAGAGCAGCCCATTGCAAAAATGCCCCAATATTGCAAAACATGCCATTTATGTTCTTCTCCCCGTTGTCATTACACCTTCTGTGCTCCAACAGAAATGGGATAAATGAAGAGACTTGATGTTGCACCTGATATGAAGTCTGACTCAGCCCCATTGCTCCCAAATGTTAGTGCCTAATAAAGGAAGGGACGTACAAAAGAGCTCATTAAGAATGTATTCAGTATATTGTGTTTTATAATACAGTGTAAACTGAAAGATGCTTTACCTTATTGTTATATAGATTTTTATAATTTGTTTTCAGCAAAATAGTTAAATTTGTATAAATTAATTAATTATCCATTATACTTAGTTACTTCAGTCACTCAGTCATGTCTGACTTTTTGTGACACCATGAATCACAGCATGCCAGGCCTCGAGGTCCATCACCAACTCCCAGAGTTCACTCAAACTCACGTCCATCGAGTTGGTGATGCCATCCAGCCATCTCATCCTCTCTTGTCCCCTTCTCCTCCTGCCCCCAATCCGTCCCAGGATCAGGGTCCTTTCCAATGAGTCTACTCTTCACATGAGTTGGCCAAAGTATAGGAGTTTCAGCTTTAGCATCAGTCCTTTCAATGAACATCCAGGACTGATCTCCTTTAGAATGGACTGGTTGGTTCTCCTTGCAGTCCAAGGGAATCTCAAGTCTTCTCCAACACCACAGTTCAAAAGCATCAATATTTCAGTGCTCAGCTTTCTTCACAGTCCAACTCTCACATCCATACATGACCACTGGAAAAACGATAGCCTTTACTAGATGGACCTTTGTTAGCAAAGTAATATCTCGGCTTTTCAATATGCTATCTAGGTTGGTCATAACTTTCCTTCCAAGGAGTAAACGTCTTTTAATTTCATGGCTGCAGTCACCATCTGCAGGGATTTTGTAGCCCCCCAAAATAAAGTCTGACACTGTTTCCACTGTTTCCCCATCTATCTGCCATGAAGTGATGGGACCAGATGCCATCATCTTATTTTCTGAATGTTGAGCTTTAAGCCAACTTTTTCACTCTCCTCTTTCACTTTCATCAAGAGGCTTTTTAGTTCCTCTTCACTTTCCGCCATAAGGGTGGTATCATCTGCATACCTGAAGTTATTGATGTTTCTCCTGGCAGTCTTGATTCCAGCTTGTGCTTCTTCCAGCCCAGCATTTCTCATGATTTACTCTGCATATAAGTTAAATAAACAGGGTGGCAATATACAACCTTGATGTACTCTTTTTCCTATTTGGAAACAGTCTGTTGTTCCATGACCAGTTCTAACTGTTGCTTCCTGAGCTTCTTTCTCAAGAAGCAGGTCAGGTGGTCTGGTATGCCCATCTCTTTCAGAGTTTTCCACAGTTTATTGTGATCCACACAATAAAGGCTTTGGCATAGTCAATAAAGCAGAAATAGAAGTTTTCTGGACTCTCTTGTTTTTTCCATGAT
>SJYW01018958.1:223460-239714 GCA_006410735.1 Raphicerus campestris | reverse complement strand
TACCATTTCACCAGATTTCCTCATAGAAATGATTACTGTCTATCCTTATTCAGTGATGCATTGGCATTAATTATCACCACACATTGTCTCCCAGGTGGCGCTAGTGGTAAAAACCCACCTGCCAATACAGGAAACGTGGGTTGAATCCCAGGGGAGCCTGGCAGGCTACAGTCCGTGGAGTTGTAAAGAGTTGGACATGACTGAGCAACTAAACTGCAATAACAACAGCAACACATTGTCTCAGTCTAGGATGGAAGTGAGAGCTGGATTTGATTCCCGCGTAGCCTTGACTTGACTCGCTTTCTGCTGCTCTCCGTGGTGCCGTTTTCTATTAGTTGTCACTCATGTTGGTGGATCCCAGGTACCTTTGTGCTCAGCTGCAGGGCATCTTCTATGGGCTATAGCAACCACTATGATTTGCATTTAGTCTCATCAAGTGATTCCTCTTAGAATAGCTTCTGGAAACAGGTACTCCCAGAAGTTCCTCTTAATTCTCCTTTCCTTCTCCATTGCTGCTCCTTCTTTTTCCCTTTTCCTTCTCCTTCATGTCTCCTTGACATGAAGGAGACCTCCTTTTCCTTGTTGGTTTTTTTTTTCCTTTTCTTCATTATTTTAAGTTACCATATACTTGGAGTCCATCATGATAAGAAACCATACTGAGCCCTTCTATGCATTTATCTCAGTTTAATTCTATCAGCCTTTTGAGACAGGAGTTAATATGTCCATTTTGGATATGAGAAAACAAAACCTCAGAAATAACCATTCTGATTTTGGAGGCTACTTGGCTGTAAAGCTCACATATGATTCCTGAAGACAGGGGAGCAACTCCCCAAGTGGTGGTTTCCTTGCTGTGGTACACGATGGTCTCCTCGTGAGGTGCCCTGACAGTCCCTGCTGGAAAAGCTGGCACAACTGTCAGGACTCTGAGTCATCTGCAGAGCATGCAGCTGTCCTGTACAGCCACTCCGTGCAGACTCCCAGCCATGCTCCCTCTGCTGCATGAAATGGTGAGTGGGTCCTTCAAGGGGACATTTGTTACCCTTGAGGGGTTTTGAATTTTCCTTTTTTCCCCATTAGTAAAAGTCACTCAGTCATGTCTGACTCTGCAAGCCCATGAATTCTTCAGCCCAGAATACTGGAGTGGGTAGCTGTTCTATTCTCCAGGGGATCTTCCCAACAGAGGGATTGAACCCAGATCTCTTACATTGCACAGTCTGGAAAAGATGGAGGAAAAGTTGGAATTATATGTTGTTGCTCAGTCACTAAGTCGTGTCTGACTCTTTGTGAGTCCATGGAGTACATGTTATCTAATTATTTCATCCTTTGCTGTGTTTGTCTTATATATATATATATACACATACATATACATACACACACACACACACACACATATATGTAGTATATGTAGTTGTTGTTTAGTTACTAAATCATGTCCAACTCCTTGTGACCCCATNAGATGGAGGAAAAGTTGGAATTATATGTTGTTGCTCAGTCACTAAGTCGTGTCTGACTCTTCGTGAGTCCATGGGGTACATGTTATCTAATTATTTCATCCTTTGCTGTGTTTGTCTTCTATATATATATATACACACATACATATACATACACACACACACACACATATATGTAGTATATGTAGTTGTTGTTTAGTTACTAAATCATGTCCAACTCCTTGTGACCCCATGGACTGTAACCTACCAGGATCCTCTGTGCACAGGATTTCCCAGGCAAGAATACTGGTGTGGGTTACCCTTTCCTTTCCTTCACCAAAGGATCTTCACTGAAACTGTGTCTCCTGCTTTGCAAGTGGGTTCTTTATGCACACACACATAATATATATATTACTATGGTTCTCCAGCAAAACAGAATCAATAGGATATAAGTAGTGGTGGTGCTAAGTCATGTCCGACTCTAGCAACCCCATGGACAACCAGGATGTAAAAGATATATGTAAGAAGAAATTTATTATAGGAATTGACTCACATGGTTATGGAGGCTGAGAAGTCCTGCAATCTGATCTCTGCAAGCTGGAGATTCATGAAAGCTGATGACAGAATTTAGTCTGAGTCATGAGGCTGAAAACCAGGGAGTCACTGGTATAAATCTCTGGGTCCAAAATCTGAGAAACAGGAGCTCCAATGTCCAAAGGCAGGAAAGGACCAACATCTCAGCTCAAGAGGAAAGTGAGAGGAATGTACCCTTTCTTCACATTTTTGACCTGATCAGGCCCCCAGTGAACTGGATGATGACACATTGGGAAGGGTGTGTCTTCTTTACTCAATCCACTACATCAAATGCTAATCTCTACCAGGAACATCCTCACAGAACACCAAGAAACAAAGTTTATCAACCATCTGGGCATCCTTTATCCCAGTCAAAATAATCATCAGATATAAAAACTATATATGATGAAAATAAACTATATATGATAAAATGATATATATATAAGATTATATACTCAGGATATGAATAGGGTTTCATATATACATGTGTGTGTGTGTGCACGTGCAATCAGTCTTGTCCAACTCTTTGCAGCTCCAAAGACTGTAGCCCACCAAGCTCCTCTGTCCATGGAACTTTCCAGCAAGAATACTGGAGTGGGTTGCCATTTCNACACACACACACACACATATATGTAGTATATGTAGTTGTTGTTTAGTTACTAAATCATGTCCAACTCCTTGTGACCCCATGGACTGTAACCTACCAGGATCCTCTGTGCACAGGATTTCCCAGGCAAGAATACTGGTGTGGGTTACCCTTTCCTTTCCTTCACCAAAGGATCTTCACTGAAACTGTGTCTCCTGCTTTGCAAGTGGGTTCTTTATGCACACACACATAATATATATATTACTATGGTTCTCCAGCAAAACAGAATCAATAGGATATAAGTAGTGGTGGTGCTAAGTCATGTCCGACTCTAGCAACCCCATGGACAACCAGGATGTAAAAGATATATGTAAGAAGAAATTTATTATAGGAATTGACTCACATGGTTATGGAGGCTGAGAAGTCCTGCAATCTGATCTCTGCAAGCTGGAGATTCATGAAAGCTGATGACAGAATTTAGTCTGAGTCATGAGGCTGAGAACCAGGGAGTCACTGGTATAAATCTCTGGGTCCAAAATCTGAGAAACAGGAGCTCCAATGTCCAAAGGCAGGAAAGGACCAACATCTCAGCTCAAGAGGAAAGTGAGAGGAATGTACCCTTTCTTCACATTTTTGACCTGATCAGGCCCCCAGTGAACTGGATGATGACACATTGGGAAGGGTGTGTCTTCTTTACTCAATCCACTACATCAAATGCTAATCTCTACCAGGAACATCCTCACAGAACACCAAGAAACAAAGTTTATCAACCATCTGGGCATCCTTTATCCCAGTCAAAATAATCATCAGATATAAAAACTATATATGATGAAAATAAACTATATATGATAAAATGATATATATATAAGATTATATACTCAGGATATGAATAGGGTTTCATATATACATGTGTGTGTGTGTGCACGTGCAATCAGTCTTGTCCAACTCTTTGCAGCTCCAAAGACTGTAGCCCACCAAGCTCCTCTGTCCATGGAACTTTCCAGCAAGAATACTGGAGTGGGTTGCCATTTCCCACTCTAGGGGAACTTCCTGGCCCGTGGATTGAACCTGAGTCTCATGCTTCTCCCGAATTGGCAGTGGGTTCTTTACCACTGGTGCCACCTGGGAAGCCCTACCAATTGTATATATACATGACTTCATATTTGTGCTCTACCCACCTATCTCCTGGCAGCTGTTACTACCAGGTACATGGAAGCTTGGATAGTCATTTGAACCTAAAAACATGCCTAGTAATACCTACTTTATAGGACCATTGAGCTATCTCATAAAATACCTTACTGAAAGTGCTCAGTGATACCTGGCATTCACTGAGTAATCAGTAGTTGGTAAAAATCTCTCCTTCCTTTCCCCTTTTCCTTACATCAAATATATTATTGCCTCACAAACTATAGCAATTTATTTGAATCTCATTGTCTCAAATTTTGAATGCTATAATTATCTTGATTCCATGGATGCTTTGACTGTATCAGAATCTACCTCCTACCAGGGTGAATTTTTCATCAATTTATTCTTTCTTTGCAAATTACATTCAGTATGCATGTTTTTCATTCTGCCTTTTCTATATTTGCTGGAATTCACATCTTATGATGCTTGCATTGCCCTGGGAAGGGTGATCAGTTGGAATTACACCAGTCTTATCCCAGTGCTACTAAATCATAGAGTTGTGTTTCTTAAAGGTTAACATCTTCTTTGAAGTTCATTTTGGGATCAGAATTAGAATTTAATTCTTTCTCTTTTTTTTTTTTAAAGAATCCATAACATTTTGGAAAATTCTTCATTTTTACCACATGCATAAATTGAATAAAGTTTAATCATTTCTTTAGCTTTTGGAAAATAATTATGGTTCATCAAGCATGCTTCCTAGAGGAACCACTGAACCAAGAATACACTCTACATGATAAATTACAATCTACTTAATAACCTGCAAATTAAGAAGAGCTAGCTCAAAGGAATGCAAATAAACAGGCTCTGAACATAAAGCTTTCTTTAACACAAAATGAGACCTTCTCAAAAGATACACAGTCAAAGGTATACTTTCAAGTATATTTAGAATAAAAACTTGCTAAAATATTCCTAAACTGTGTCTTTTAGAAATCTATATCTCCATATGCCATGTCAAGCATCAATATTTATTTATGCATTTACAATAAAAGTAGTGTCTTTCTTCTCTGAAGCCTGCAGAAATAAATTGCTTTATAGCTCCTTCATATTTTATAAATTTAAAATTTCATTGAAGGGAGCTGAAGAATAGTACAGGGATGTCGTCTTTTTGTGATGGAATTTTCATTCTTAATTAATCATTTTTACAAATTTATTGCAGGGGGTCTTTTGAGGATTAATGAAAAAAATATTTCAAAGCATTTTTCTCATTAATTCTCAAAATGTTGGATAACAAGCTCTAGATAAAATGAGAAGGATTATATTACTATTAATCACAGTAAGAAATCTAGAGTATCAAGTAATTCCTTAACTACATTTTATAGGATGAAATACATAAATCACTAAAAGTTGAGTTATTAAGTCTAAATGGCACCCAGTCCACAAAATCA
Source organism: Raphicerus campestris (assembly GCA_006410735.1). Taxonomy (NCBI): domain Eukaryota; kingdom Metazoa; phylum Chordata; class Mammalia; order Artiodactyla; family Bovidae; genus Raphicerus; species Raphicerus campestris. The sequence goes on along the minus strand of SJYW01018958.1, from coordinate 234,555 downwards.
TATCTTGTGCTACATTGTAGACTATGAATTAAATCTTTTCCCAGCTTCATAATGAATCATATTGGAAATATTTGGTGGCAGATGTATCTACTATTATTATTTTATATGGTCAGTGTTGCTTTGTACTTCAAGATTTTATTCTTAATGTGATTATTGGAATATGCAGTATCCAATCCAACCTAAAGCCTATTGTTTTGTGGTTGTGTCTAAATTAGTACAGAATCATTAAATCAAGCTTGTTAGTTTCTCAGTCATGTCTGACTCTCTGCAACCCCATAGCTTGTAGCCTGCCAGTAGCCTCTATCCATGGAATTCTCCAGGGAAGAATATTAGAGTGAGTTGCCATTTCCTCCTCCATGGGATCTTCCCGACCCAGGAATCAAACCCAGGTCTCCTGCATTGCAGGTATGTCTGAGCCACTGGGAAAGACCCACAGATCAAGCTTAAAAGCAGTTTAGCTGAACCCAAAACACTTTGTATCTGGTAAGTATGGGAGATAGAAGAGAAAGTCACCTTTTGTACCATCCATGATCAAGTAAGAAAATCAAGCGTAACAAGATATCTTGAACACAATGAAAATGCAATTAAACAGTAGGAAAATGCTTTTTAAAAATTAATTAATTTTTATTGGAGCACAGTTGCTTTACAATGTTGCATTAGTTGTTCTGCACAGCAAAGTGAATCAGCCTCACATATACATATATCCCCTCTTCCTTGAATTTCCTTTCCATTTAGGTCACCGCAGAGCCACTGAGTACAGTTCCCTGTGCTACAGTCAGTTCTCACTAGTTATCTGTTTTATGTCCAGCAGCGTCTTCTATGTATATCCTAATCTCACAGTCCATCCCACCACCCCTTCCCCTCTTGGTACCCATATATTTGTTCTCTATATCTGTGTCTCTATTTCTACTCTGCAAATAAGTTCATTTATACCATTTTTCTAGATTTCACATATATGCAAGGTGGGATGTAATGAGATTAATTCTGCCTGAGATATGTCTTGGGAAGTCTTTTTTGGAGAAAGCATTTGCAAGATATTAAGCATAGAGGGCACTTCTATGAGAAGATGTGGAAGCAAGTTTTTTAATCCTTGGAATAGTTGAAATCAGAGAGGTAGGGAAGTAAAACTTAGAAGGTAGAATTAGTAGGAGAATGGAAAAGAGGTTTGTCTAATAATTAATAAATGTCCTTGTTTGCTGGGATTGTTTAGTAAGGGATAGCAGGCAAGAGAGGAGCTCTAGTCTCAACAAGGCAATGAATTTGAGAAGTGACTGGGAAGGTTTGCTCAGCAAGTATTTACTGAGATGTCATGAATGCTGGGAGATGAGGACAGGAAGATAAAGGAAATTACACTCCAGTGTGAATGGAGCCCTGATGAATGTAAGCATAGGGTACCACAGAAACATTCAGGAGGAGCTCTTTACCTGGACAAGGGCTGGATAAAGCAGTCAAGGTGAAATGGAGAATGACCGAGAAAGGAACCAAGGTAAGAGGCTTCAAAGATGAAGCAACAGAATTCAATCATTGAATGGTTGAAAGAGGATCAGACAAAAAGTTGGTTAAAGATGACTCTGAAGTTCCTGATTTGAAACAGGAGGGTCTAAGAATTCTAACAAACATGGAAGAAGGCAGAGCTTTGAGTAGAGGACAGAGGGTTCAGCTATGGACCTGTCAGATCTGAAACATTTCAGGAAAACCTTTCTGAAGGTTTTCAAAACACAGTAGGAATTTGGACATCTGGAGTTCACAGGGGAAGCCAGGTATGGAGGCATCTATGTAGAACCATCAGCCTAGACAAAGGGCTGAAAATATGGTACCCAGGAGAGGCTGAGAGATGAAGCAAGCTGCCAAAGAGGAAGAAGAGCTAGAGAAAGCAATTAAGAAGGAGCTACGTTACACCAGCCATGTAATTATACAAGTCATACTGAGGAAAGTTACCAATTGGCCTGGTGTTTGCTTGGATGGGCCAAAGCCTATCTGAAAACTTTAAGAGAAAGGATTTTCTTTTAATATAGGTATGTTTAGGGTTGGCTTCAGAGTTCGATTTATCTTCTTAAAAACTGATGACTATAAAGTCAATTTACGGTTTCTGGGCTAGTGCTGATTTTCTTTCTTTTCTTTTTTTTTTTTGGAAACTTTAAACTAGTAGAAGAATTAGTGGTCCCAATATTCCATCAAGAGACATTTTAGGGATAACAGTAGCTCATTAAGAGTTATTTTATTCAAAAGAAACAGGATATTATGACCAGCCATTTTGCAACTGTCTTCATTTCTTTTAGATGTAAGTTATTATATAAATACAGTAACAACCTATTCACACAGCTTTACTTCTTTTATTTATTTTTGGAAAATAAATGCTTGCAATCAAACAGGAAATGAAGGAAACCTTAAGTAAGCAATCTCAAAGGCCTATCAGCATTTAACCTCTTAGTATTTAGTGGTGAAAAGAGTTCACACATACAATTTTTACAATAATGATTCTCTGAAGCTCTTTGTTGTTGTTCTGTCACTCAGTCATGTCCAGCTCTTTGAGATCTCATGGACTGCAGCACACCAGGCTTCCCTGTCCTTTACTATCTCCTGGAGCTTGCTCAAACTCATGTCCACTGAGTCAATGATGCCAGCCAACCATCTCAACTTCTGTTGTCCCCTTCTCCTCCGGCCTTCAATGTTTCCCAGCGTCGTGGCCTTTTCCAACAAGTCGGCTCTTTGCATCAGGTGGCAAAAGTATTGGAACTTCAGCTTCCGCATCAGTCCTTCCAGTGAATATTCAGGGTTGATTTCCTTTAGGATTGACTGGTTTGACTTTCTTGCTGTATAAGGGATTCTCAAGCATCTTCTCCAGCACCACATTTCAAAAGCATCAATTCTGAAGCTCTTGGGGGCTGCCTCCATATAACAGTGGTGCCAGATTTTCAAAATACAATTTTGATAATAACCAAAATCAGGAAATAAAATTATTCAAACTTCACTGTATTTTAAACATAATACTACTTCACCTCTAATGCAATCAAATATTGTGTTAAACATAATTATAAATTTTACACCTTTATCACTTATATCCTTTAAACATTGACAAGAAGAAAATATTTACTACTTATTTGTTAGCAAAAAAAATTTTTTTAAGAAGCCATTATTAGAAAAATTTTTAACAAGTCATTTCATGTTACTTTAAATCAGAATGATTTTATTTCTCTGCCAAGGAAATGTAGCCAACTTCAGCTATGCATTAAGAATAATGGTCTAGCAAGATAGCAAGTTCCAATTTCCTATGATCAGAGAATCTTATTACTTTTATCCTCTCTCTGCCTTCCTCTTCACATAGGAAGTTAAAAGATGGGTTTTTTTTGTTGTTGTTGTTGGTTTGAATTTGCTTAGCTTTACATTCTCCTAAGTGGAAGGTGATGTTCTGGGGACTGGCCAAGCACTAACTTCATCTAAGAAATGTAATTTCAAAAACCAAGCTTATTTCCGGTTGCTGTTAAATTTTCCCATTTGTTGTTAAACGTGCAGATTGCAAAGTAGCATATTGTGCATGACAACTTTGCACAATGGTAGAGATCTGCAGATGGTGTGTCTTTTCAAATATGATAAATGCCCAATTTAATGCTGATTTGTGGCAATCAGGACAGTGCTGCAGGCTCCTTGGGTGCAGGGATGTCTTGATAGCAGATCCAAGGGCAGCAGATGGGCTGCATGAACTTGTAACACAACACAGCTAATGCCACTCCCTCTGAATCTTAAAAATCTCAAGCCTGTAAAGACCGTCATTTTTTGCAAATGGCAGTTCAGGAAGGTTAGGTGACAGGTCAAAGTTTTGGGGGTTGGTAGCATCCTGGGTCGGGGCCACTGGGCAGCACCAATGTGATTTGTTTTGAAAATCACCCAGGTTGACAACTATCTCAAGACTGAATTTCTATAGACAAATCTAAGCCCAGATTTGCTTTATTACCCAGCAGAGATTCTGACACACTGTAAATATCAATGTGTTTAAAAAATGGATGTGGCTTAAAATGATTTAAAGTACTCTGAGCCACCTGTACCTTTTGCCAGTGTTCTCCCCTTTATAATGGCTTTGTTGTGCTTCTCCTCTTGTTGTGTGTGCTTGGTTGCTCAGTCCTGTCTGACTCTCTGCAACCCCATGGACGGCAACCCACCAGGCTCCTCTGTCCGTGAGATTTTTCAGGCAAGAATACTGGAGTGGGTTGCCATTTTCCTCCTCCTTTTTATAGTTACTAGGTTCCTGACCCAGGGATTGAACCCACATCTCCTGAGTCTCCTGCATGGACATGCGGATTCTTTGCCTGGTGAGCCATCATCATTAATGCCCAATCTATTTGCCCTATCTGAGTACTAGATACCTTCCTTCTGATCCTGAAATGCTATGGGGTGTATATTTATTTTCTCTTGATGAAAGTGAAAAAGAAGAGTGACAAAGATTGCTTAGAACTCAACATTCAGAAAACTAAGATTATGGCATCTGGTCCCATCACTTCATGGCAAATAGATGGGGAAACAATGGAAACAGTGACAAACTTTATTTTTTGGGCTCCCAAATCACTGCAGATAGTGACTGCAGCCATGAAATTAAAAGGTGCTTCCTCCTTGGAAGAAAAGCTATGACCAACTTAGACACCATATTAAAAAGCAGAGACATTACTTTGCCAACAAAGGTCTGTCTCATCAAAGCTATGGTTTTTGCCAGTAGTCATGTATGGATGTGAGAGTCGGACTATAAAAAAAGCTGAATTGATGTTTTTGAGCTGTGGTGTTAGAGAAGACTCTTGAGAGTCCCTTGGATTGCAAGGAGATCCAACCAATCCATCCTAAAGGAAATCAGTCCTGAATGTTCATTGGAAGGACTGATGCTGAAGCTGAAACTCCAATCCTTTAGCCACCTGATAAGAAGAACTGACTCCTTTGAAAGCATCATTTCCTGATGCTGGGAAAGACTGAAGGAGGGAGGAGAAGGGGATGACAGAAGATGAGATGGTTGGATGAAATCACCAACTCAATGGACGTGAGTTTGAGTAAGCTCTGGGAATTGGTGATGGACAGGGAGGCCTGGCGTGCTGCAGTCCACAGAGTTGCAAAGCGTTGGACATGACTGAGTGACTGAACTGAGCTGAAGGGGGCAAAGTTAATTGTATTAAAAGTGGTGTTTGAATTCAACCACAAGGCAGAGTTGGTAAAAGAATGTGAAGACCGGAATCTGAAGATTTCTCAGTTTTCAAAGGAAGAATTAAGGAACAGACTCTGAGGGGCTTGCTCCAGACCACACAGTGGTTGAGAGTCTTGTTCCACATGTGAGTTAACTTCATCAAAGGTACGCATCCGGGACTTTGTTGGAAATGTTTACACACAAAACTGTGTTTACAATTACCAGGATTCCTCATTTTGTAGCCTAGAAAACCAATGTTTAGAGAGGTTAAGGCACATGTAGAAAATTCCCTCATTAACAAGAGGTGAAACAACTGAAAATCAGGATTACCCGATTCCTGCCCCTTTCTCTTTCTTGTCTATCAAGACTCCTTTGGCTAGAGTGGGGACTTGATCCCTTTAAATGAGTTGAACTCACTCCTTGATATAAAGGACTATACATATTTATTGGCTTTGGTAATAAAGTGTTTCCCTTGTAATATTTCATTCAGGAAAAAACCCTATACTCTTCAATTGGTGGTACATTTTGCGTGTTCTTTGCACCACCATTCACACATTTAGTTCTTCCACTCATTATTGAGCCCCCATGATAAGTCACACACAACAGGGGGGATGGTGGGAATTCACAGATTAATAAAACTTAGTTCCTGGTGTCATATGATTCATAGAATAGAAAAGAGAACAGATGGTTGGGGTAAGGGTGTTCAGGGAAAGCCTTTAGAGTTTAAAATAAACAATAGTAACAATACATAATGAAATAAGAGAGAGTCTAATAGCCACTTCTAGGTTATACAGCAAGAGATGGGACATTTAGGCAGTTTTACTGTTTGGAAAGGAAAAGGCAATGGCACCCCCCTCCAGGACTCTTGCCTGGAAAATCCCATGGACAAAGGAGCCTGGTGGGCTGCAGTCCATGGGGTCACTAAGAGTTGGACACGACTGAGCAACTTCACTTTCACTTTTCACTTTCATGCATTGGAGAAGGAAATGGCAACCCACTCCAGTGTTCTTGGCTGGAGAATCCCAGGGATGGGGGAGCCTGGTGGGCTGCCATCTATGGGGTCGCACAGAGTTGGACACGACTGAAGTGACTTAGCTGCAGGGGCAGCAACTGTTTGGAAAAGAGTGAGATTATCTTATGTATGATTAAGCTTTGGAAGATATATTGTAAAATATATTTAAGAGACTAGGTTGACTGTCATACAAACTTGGTATGAATTTCACTTTCTTGGTTTCATTTCTGTCCTTCACACTCAACTAATTCCATAGTTTCCTGTTGACTACTGTATTATTCCCAGGTACTTTTTGGGCTCTCAGATGGTAAAGAATCTGCCAGGAAGATCCCCTGGAGAAGAGAATGGCAACCCACCCCAATATTTTTGTCTGGAGAATCCCATGGACAGAGGAGCCTGGTGAGCTATAGTCCATGCGGTCACAAAGAGTCAGACATGACTGAGCAAATAACACTTTAACTCTCAGCCCACCCTTAATGTTTATCCCAGTATCCACTCACATCACAGGCTTCATTGGCTATTTTCTTGTTTGTTCATTACCCTTCTCCTCCATCACTGAGGAAATGTTTTAGTGTTAGAACTATTTCTTAATTGAGAAGGATGTAGAGTAGAGAAAGGTCACTGGGTAAGAACTGCTTGTGATGTCTCCTTTCCAATTCAGTGCTCTCACAGTGACATTCTAATTTGTAGTCTGAATCCTGAGAGGAGAAGCCCATGATGAGGAAAACTTCAAAAGAATGATGCGTCTCTATCATCACATCATCCCATCTATAAACTCTCTCCATAAATTAATGCCTAGACATGCACTTTTCCCCCATAGGAATAAGTTTACTGCAGGCTTTCCCATCCCTTACTCAAATTGTGAGGCCATCTGACATGTCCTTATGACCATCAAAGCATAACTCAAGCCATGAAGGGCCCAGGTCAAATGCTTATGCTCATTGTCTGATCTGACTCGATTGCCCTTTCACTTCTATCCACATAACAGGATGAAAATCTATAATTACTATTCATAATGATATTTTGTAAATTGAGAGAGACCTTAACATTTTATTCAGGTCATATTAGCGTTGGCCTTATTCTTATCTGTATCTCACAATATATGCTTATATATTTTGTAAGTACACACTACTGTGTGTTGAGTGTTATTTTTAGATTTAAATATAGAGTGATCAAGACAAGATTCCCATTATGCGTAACTTCAGAAAACACAGACATTATCATAACACAGCACAATGTATTATGAACAATGAAAAAAATAAGCAGGGTGGTAGAATAGAGTATACATTTGATGAGGAGGAGGCGAGGATATATACAGTGGAAAGGTAAGTGTTTTCAGGAGATAGCATTTATATGATGAAGAGGCCAGCTATGTGAAGAGCCACCTACAAATCACTTTAGGCGATGAGATGGACTACAGATGGCCACAAACTGCCTCTCCTTTCTCTAGCTTTTGGGCTTCCCTCATAGCTCAGCTGGTAAAGAATCTGCCTGTGATGCAAGAGACGTGGGCTCAATCCCTGGGTTGGGAAGATCCTCTGGAGAAGGGAAAGGCTAGCCACTCCAGTATTCTTGGGCTTCCCTTATAGCTCAGTTGGTAAAGAATCTGCCCACAATGCGGGAGACCTGGGTTCCATCCCTGGGTTGGGAAGATCCTCTGGAGAAGGAAAAGGCTACCTGCTCCAGTATTCTGGCCTGGAGAACTCCAAGGACTGTATAGTCCATGGGCTCACAAAGAGTCAGACATGACTAAGCAACTTTGACTTCACTTCACTTCTCTAGCTTTTAGTTTAGCCTGTGGCTTGCTTTGATTGGTAGAATCCAATGGATGAGGGGCTTCTGAGGTTGGTCCACAGGGATCGGCAGCTTCCCTTTTCATGAGCTGGAACAGTCCCTCTCAAACCCAACTCGTATTCTTTGAGGAGTCCAAGACACAGAGTGACCAAAGCGAGGAGAACTGAGGTACTGTAGTTGACAGCCTCAGGTCAGCTCCCAGATGACAGCCAGCACCGACCACCAGCCGCATGAGGCTCCAGCCACTTTAAGCCGTCAGATGACTGCAGTCAACAGTGCTATATGAAGCAAAGGCACCCAGGTGAACTCATAAACATGCAGAGTCATGGAAAAAATGAATACTTTGTTTGTTTAAGCTTATTTGCTTGAGTACTGGGGTGATTTTCTAAGCAGTGACAATTGAAACATGTAGGTAAGGAAGCATGTGTAAAAATCTTATAAACAGAGAGAGCTTATCATATTTACAGAACAAAAACGAGTCTCCTTGAGGACAGATAACTATCTTACATGCATATTCCCTGGAAAGTTATAGGTACTAGATTAACATGCAAGAGTAACTGAAAGACTCAGTGTACATGAATTTGAGCAAACTCCAGGAGATGTTGAAGGTCAGGGAAGCCTGGCATGCTGCCGTCCATGGATGGATTTGCAGAGGGTTGGACACAACTTAGGGAATGAACAACAACAACAACAACAATTGAATGGACCTGAAAAATTTCTTTCTGCTAATAAAATTCTTATTTATTCTGTATAACTTAACTAAAAGTTGCCCTCTCCATGATGTTATTTTCTATCTAATGCAATTTATATAGAGTTATTTATTTTTCTTATCCGTTTTTATACTGATATCCAATGACATAATTTGCTATACTTTTTTTGATGTCTATATATTTCGTGTGTGCTATTTTTTCTACTCAACTGGCTCCCAAGGTCCTTCAAGGCCAAGATCTGTTCTTACCCTCAGTCATTATGTTCTTTTGACTCAGACGTGGTGCTGGGCTTATTAAATGACTACTTGTCTGTTGTTAGTAATTTAGGGCTTTCCTAGTGGCTCAGTGGTAATGAATCTGCCAGCCAATGCAGGAGATGCAAGACACATGGGTTGGCTGCCTGGGTTAGGAAGGTACCCTGAAGTAGTAAATGGCAACCCACTCCAGTATTCTTGCCTAGAAAATTTCATGGACAGAGGAAACTGGTGGGTATAGTCCATGGGGTTGCAAAGAGTTGGACATGACTGAGCGGCTGAGTACATGAGGGACTCAGTTCAATACTAATTCAAAAATGTAATGCCCACACAGAAGCAATATTTAATATATATGAGCGGTAGCTTGATTCATTTAATGGTTTTCAGATATGGAGGAGGAGGGAAAAATATGTTTGTATATTCTGAATGTGGTTCTACTTACCTTTCAGCAACCTTTTAAATTCACCTCATATAACTCCCAAGGTTCCATGAAGCAGTCTAAACTTAATAAATGAAATAGAAATCTAGTGAGTCAAGTAAAAATAATAGCTTCACATTCGACCTTTAGCAAGTAAAGAATTCTCAAGCAGATAAACTTGCAATGGCTTTACTTCATTAGGTTACTCAGCAATGGTTGGTTCAGGAAAGAAATTCATAACTAACAAAGCAGGGTTCTTAACACTAGCCTCCAAGGCCTCAGATTTACCACAAAGTCAAGCGGTGCACTTATTCTGCCAAGTGGAAAATATAAAAATAAAACATGGAAACTCTTTAGACTGTCTAAATCCTGATCTTGTTTAGATACTCCCAAGATACCCAGGAAGGTATTAGCTTAAGAAGGTTTAACGTTATTAAGAAATCAGGGTGTAATCCTATGACATACTGAATGGAAAGATTGGTTCACAATAATTTAAACATTTTTAAATATTTGTGTATTTATTCCTAAAGCACACTTTTCCCCTTTCCTCATTACAAGTAGGTTGGTATAGACACGTTTCAAAGTCTCTCAACTAGCCTAGCTATGTTCTGCAGTGAATACTAAGGAAACCATGGAATAATTACAAAGGAAATATATAAACCCAAATCAATCAGAACAACCGCTATAGGCTTTCACAGCTTCCTTCAGGCCTGACCCTTCCTAAAACAGGGAATGCATTATGAAATCTATTGAAAAGAAATCAGATTCCTATTGACTCCCAGATGCTCCTCTATTTCAGACAGGGAAGCACATTGCCTACTATTAAAAAGGAATTTTTATTTGCAATATGCTTCTATTATCTGTCCATATCACTGCTCTATAAGCTTCTATGAATAAAACACATTATTTATAATAAAAGTTGAACAGACAGATGGGATGAATTTTCAAAAACGTATGGTTTCAATCAAAGCCATATTCCAACTGTGATGTCATCTTCTAAACCTAAGAGTTTGTTCATTACAAGCCTGTTCTTTCCAGGACATTTCTTAAAACAAATCTTATGTTACTATCCTATTGTAAGAGTTTTTGGATCAAGAAATTTCTACTTAAACCATTTAGCATTTCTCTTGATTTGATAGAGAGGCAGAATAATTTGGGTATATTTTTTTTCCATTTTAGAGGCTAGTTTTCATCACCCCTCCATCCCATCCTCTGCCCCCAGTTCTTATTTTTGCAGTGAGAGAAGCAAGAGGGAAATTGATGATAGTCAAAGAGGGAATTACCTGGTGACTATTCTGATGAAGACATAGTAAATGAGAAAATGGGAGAGCAGGGTCTTTTTATTTTTTAAAATCTACCAAATAAACTTTGCAAACTCCTGAGCTAAAGCTGAAACGCCAATACTTTGGCCACCTGATGTGAAGAGCTGACTCATTAGAAAAGACCCTGATGCTGGGAAAGAATGAAGGCAGGAGGAGAAGCAGATGACAAAAGATGAGATGGCTGGGTGGCATCACCGACTCAATGGACACAAGTTTGTGCAAGCTGTGGGAGTTGGTGATGGACAGGAAAGCCTGGCATGCTATAGTCCATTAGGTTGCAAAGAGTTAGACACGACTGAGTGACTGAACTGAACTGAGCCAATCATTAGGGAGTTCTGAGCCATGAACATTAGTAATAATAACTGTGAACAGAACATATTAAATGTTAGGTAGTATGCAAGTATGGGGCTTCCCTGATGGTTCT
>SJYW01018958.1:187814-223167 GCA_006410735.1 Raphicerus campestris | reverse complement strand
GACTAAGCAACTTTGACTTCACTTCACTTCTCTAGCTTTTAGTTTAGCCTGTGGCTTGCTTTGATTGGTAGAATCCAATGGATGAGGGGCTTCTGAGGTTGGTCCACAGGGATCGGCAGCTTCCCTTTTCATGAGCTGGAACAGTCCCTCTCAAACCCAACTCGTATTCTTTGAGGAGTCCAAGACACAGAGTGACCAAAGCGAGGAGAACTGAGGTACTGTAGTTGACAGCCTCAGGTCAGCTCCCAGATGACAGCCAGCACCGACCACCAGCCGCATGAGGCTCCAGCCACTTTAAGCCGTCAGATGACTGCAGTCAACAGTGCTATATGAAGCGAAGGCACCCAGGTGAACTCATAAACATGCAGAGTCATGGAAAAAATGAATACTTTGTTTGTTTAAGCTTATTTGCTTGAGTACTGGGGTGATTTTCTAAGCAGTGACAATTGAAACATGTAGGTAAGGAAGCATGTGTAAAAATCTTATAAACAGAGAGAGCTTATCATATTTACAGAACAAAAACGAGTCTCCTTGAGGACAGATAACTATCTTACATGCATATTCCCTGGAAAGTTATAGGTACTAGATTAACATGCAAGAGTAACTGAAAGACTCAGTGTACATGAATTTGAGCAAACTCCAGGAGATGTTGAAGGTCAGGGAAGCCTGGCATGCTGCCGTCCATGGATGGATTTGCAGAGGGTTGGACACAACTTAGGGAATGAACAACAACAACAACAACAATTGAATGGACCTGAAAAATTTCTTTCTGCTAATAAAATTCTTATTTATTCTGTATAACTTAACTAAAAGTTGCCCTCTCCATGATGTTATTTTCTATCTAATGCAATTTATATAGAGTTATTTATTTTTCTTATCCGTTTTTATACTGATATCCAATGACATAATTTGCTATACTTTTTTTGATGTCTATATATTTCGTGTGTGCTATTTTTTCTACTCAACTGGCTCCCAAGGTCCTTCAAGGCCAAGATCTGTTCTTACCCTCAGTCATTATGTTCTTTTGACTCAGACGTGGTGCTGGGCTTATTAAATGACTACTTGTCTGTTGTTAGTAATTTAGGGCTTTCCTAGTGGCTCAGTGGTAATGAATCTGCCAGCCAATGCAGGAGATGCAAGACACATGGGTTGGCTGCCTGGGTTAGGAAGGTACCCTGAAGTAGTAAATGGCAACCCACTCCAGTATTCTTGCCTAGAAAATTTCATGGACAGAGGAAACTGGTGGGTATAGTCCATGGGGTTGCAAAGAGTTGGACATGACTGAGCGGCTGAGTACATGAGGGACTCAGTTCAATACTAATTCAAAAATGTAATGCCCACACAGAAGCAATATTTAATATATATGAGCGGTAGCTTGATTCATTTAATGGTTTTCAGATATGGAGGAGGAGGGAAAAATATGTTTGTATATTCTGAATGTGGTTCTACTTACCTTTCAGCAACCTTTTAAATTCACCTCATATAACTCCCAAGGTTCCATGAAGCAGTCTAAACTTAATAAATGAAATAGAAATCTAGTGAGTCAAGTAAAAATAATAGCTTCACATTCGACCTTTAGCAAGTAAAGAATTCTCAAGCAGATAAACTTGCAATGGCTTTACTTCATTAGGTTACTCAGCAATGGTTGGTTCAGGAAAGAAATTCATAACTAACAAAGCAGGGTTCTTAACACTAGCCTCCAAGGCCTCAGATTTACCACAAAGTCAAGCGGTGCACTTATTCTGCCAAGTGGAAAATATAAAAATAAAACATGGAAACTCTTTAGACTGTCTAAATCCTGATCTTGTTTAGATACTCCCAAGATACCCAGGAAGGTATTAGCTTAAGAAGGTTTAACGTTATTAAGAAATCAGGGTGTAATCCTATGACATACTGAATGGAAAGATTGGTTCACAATAATTTAAACATTTTTAAATATTTGTGTATTTATTCCTAAAGCACACTTTTCCCCTTTCCTCATTACAAGTAGGTTGGTATAGACACGTTTCAAAGTCTCTCAACTAGCCTAGCTATGTTCTGCAGTGAATACTAAGGAAACCATGGAATAATTACAAAGGAAATATATAAACCCAAATCAATCAGAACAACCGCTATAGGCTTTCACAGCTTCCTTCAGGCCTGACCCTTCCTAAAACAGGGAATGCATTATGAAATCTATTGAAAAGAAATCAGATTCCTATTGACTCCCAGATGCTCCTCTATTTCAGACAGGGAAGCACATTGCCTACTATTAAAAAGGAATTTTTATTTGCAATATGCTTCTATTATCTGTCCATATCACTGCTCTATAAGCTTCTATGAATAAAACACATTATTTATAATAAAAGTTGAACAGACAGATGGGATGAATTTTCAAAAACGTATGGTTTCAATCAAAGCCATATTCCAACTGTGATGTCATCTTCTAAACCTAAGAGTTTGTTCATTACAAGCCTGTTCTTTCCAGGACATTTCTTAAAACAAATCTTATGTTACTATCCTATTGTAAGAGTTTTTGGATCAAGAAATTTCTACTTAAACCATTTAGCATTTCTCTTGATTTGATAGAGAGGCAGAATAATTTGGGTATATTTTTTTTCCATTTTAGAGGCTAGTTTTCATCACCCCTCCATCCCATCCTCTGCCCCCAGTTCTTATTTTTGCAGTGAGAGAAGCAAGAGGGAAATTGATGATAGTCAAAGAGGGAATTACCTGGTGACTATTCTGATGAAGACATAGTAAATGAGAAAATGGGAGAGCAGGGTCTTTTTATTTTTTAAAATCTACCAAATAAACTTTGCAAACTCCTGAGCTAAAGCTGAAACGCCAATACTTTGGCCACCTGATGTGAAGAGCTGACTCATTAGAAAAGACCCTGATGCTGGGAAAGAATGAAGGCAGGAGGAGAAGCAGATGACAAAAGATGAGATGGTTGGGTGGCATCACCGACTCAATGGACACAAGTTTGTGCAAGCTGTGGGAGTTGGTGATGGACAGGAAAGCCTGGCATGCTATAGTCCATTAGGTTGCAAAGAGTTAGACACGACTGAGTGACTGAACTGAACTGAGCCAATCATTAGGGAGTTCTGAGCCATGAACATTAGTAATAATAACTGTGAACAGAACATATTAAATGTTAGGTAGTATGCAAGTATGGGGCTTCCCTGATGGTTCTGCCTACAATGCAGGAGACATAGGAAACATGGATTCGATCCCTGGGTCAGGAATATCCCCTGGAGAAGGAAATAGCAACCTACTCCAGTATTCTTGCCTGGGTAAATCCCATGAAGAGAAGCCTGATGGGCTCCAGTCCACGGGGTTGCAAGAGTCAGACACAACTTAGCGATTAAACCACCATGTATGCAAGTTATGAGATAAAAGATAAAAAACCTACTTCAAAAATACGTGTGTGTGCAGTTGTAGCTGGAACAATTAGTAAAGGGAAGGAAAGTAAGTAATTATCCCCAACTTAAATACGAGACCACTGAGATTTAGAAATTAACTCACTTGGTTGGTTAAACTAACACTTGTTTTTCACCATTAAACTACTTGCTTTTCACCATTACCCACTGCTACATCCATAAAGTTATGCTTACTGATTGCTGGAAGGGAAACTTTACTCAACACCTAGGTCTCATCTACAGAGCTATCTAGAAAAAGCCTCTAATCACAAGAAGACCCTGGATCATTTGGCATCACTATTTCTCAAAACTATTCCATAAAAAAGAGTAATATCAACTGAATAGTTCCATCATTTTTCCATTCCTGGAAAAATCTCTCTCTTCCAGGTTTTGAGCATAGATTTACTTTCAGGGAACACAACATCTATGCCATAAATGCCTGTCAGGGCAACAGGCATTGTGTGGTTTAAACAGAGGCTTCAGCTTTTTGTTCTGAGCTTTTGCTACCTGGATTCCAACTAAACACAGGCATATTAAATGTTTTTTCCCTACACCACACCACCAGTAAAGCTATAGTTACTCCAGGTGGAACTCAAATGGGGTTACTTTTTTTTCTCTTATGTTAAAAAAAAAAAAAAGCCTTTCTAGAGATCTGAAAAATCCTGTGATATAGAATTGGAGTTGGGGGTGCAGAGGGATAGAATTTAGTCCTAAATGAGATGCAATACCTGTTTTTCCATTTAGAGTTTTAGTGAAAAAGTACTTTGATGAAACTGGCTACAAAGGAGACATCACTAAAAAGGTAGGGTGAAAGCCACATTTTTGACTTGCCATCAGGGAATACATGAACATATGTAGGTACCAAGCTGGTCTGCTGTCAATGAACTCATTATCATAACCTCTCTTTGACAGGGAGCACTACTGTGCTATCTCATGCTAAGCATTAAACTATAAGAAGTAAATGAATGGCCATAATCTATCAAGAGCATTCAAAGCTGCTATTGCTTTGAACACCACCAGTTATCTAAATTTATAACTGATATAAACAGGAAAACCTGAATTAAACCTTTAAATTGCTACCTCTCCACCATTTGTTCTTTATCTTTCCCATTAGAACCATTGTTAGTCTAGCCATCTTAACTAAATCAGAGGAAGCATCAGAAGATCAATGTGTGAATCCCCCATGGCCTATTTGATGTTAAAATGTTCCTTTTATGAAACACTCTTCCTATAGACTTACAGTGTGCTATTGCCACATTTTCAGACTGACCTAGTAACACTCAGTAAACAACGCAGTTTTTCCCTAATGAGAGGAGGCATATGCATACCAGACACAATTTTTTTTTAATTTTAATTGCAACATGAGATTAGCTGAACAAAACTTTAATTCAAATAGGAAATGTTTGCAAGTGCTAAGTGGTCATAATTAAATGTGTTTTGCTTTTATCTAGAGATAAAAATAAAAGGTCCATTCTCTTTTTACCTCACCCCCTTCACCTCTTTCTTGGGTTGATTTTGTTCTGCGTGTTTGCACATATTTGCCATGGAAACCAATATTGAAACTTTGGGGGATATAGATTCAGCTGAATACTTCAGTGTATTCATTGCAGAGCTTGGCAGTGGGAGTCCAGTAAGGAAAAGAAGCATTCCAACATATTATAAAGATGGAGGAGTTGGGCAGACAATTTTTTTCTATTGAGTGCAAAACACCTTAGAGGCTGCAACTTGGTCTTAAAAATACAGCCTTTTTGTACATCACAACTTCAAGGGAAAATTCAAATACCTAAAATGTCTCCTTTTTTTCGCTTCCCTTTCCCATTTACAATGGGTCCTTTCTACGTTTTTTTCTGCCTTATCACATCCTCCCTTATCACCAGGTTAACAGACCTCTAAGCAAGGTTGACAGCCAAATATAGGAGTGTATGCATAAACATAAATCTTTATATGTGCGTGTATACTCAGAAACAAAGAGAAAGAACTGCGAGTTACGAGATAAATGATAACAAAGCCTATTTCAAAGATTAGTGTGTGTATCTGAACATAGGTGTAGCTGGAACAGTTAGTTAGGGGAAGGAAAACTTCAAATGAATGTTAAAGATAAATACTTTATTACATTTATTTCAGGCTATGATTAAGGCAGAGTTCATTAAAATTCCTTGAGTATTTCTTCTCATTTACTGTTTTTCACCATAGGCATGTGAACTTATGCTAATTCTACAGTGGTTTTCCAGATATTGAGAAAGATTTCTCTGGCCCAATAGTCAAAAATATTTTGATTTTAAATTGGACAACTTGGAAGGTTACATTAGCTCTTTCATGACACTGAAAGAGTCAGAGAATAATGAGTTTTTAAGTCACAGAGCCATCGCTTTCACTACATTTACTGTTTCTTCCAGAAAATTTCAGGTATTTTTCAATTTATTTCCCAAGAAGTGAATTTCACTAATTTACTTCTGGGGAAGATTCTGGGCATTTGAAAGTTCTAATTTGGTAATCTAAGTTGTTCACTTATCTATGACTTCCATATTCCATTTATTTTTAGGTATCTAGAACAGGTATTTAACTTCTTCAAGGATCTCATTCAAGTCTTCACCTTCATTAAGTATTCACCCAGGGAATTTAGATATTGATAAGTCAAGATATTAAATAATCAAATAGGCATAGCTTTTTTGAACATACTCAAAGGGATCATTTAGGACTGTGCTGTGGCTGTGCTTAGTCATTCAGTCATGTCTGACTCTCACGACCCCACGGACTGTAGCCCACCAGGCTTCTCTGTCCATCGGGATTCTTCAGGCAAGAATCTGGAGTGGGTTGCCATGCCTTCCTCCAGAGATGCTAGGCTATCAATAACAAAATACATAACCAATGATGGTTTAAAAATTAATTGGGGGTAATTTTTTTTTATATAACAAGGAAATTAGAGGTAAAGGGTTGCTTGCCTGACCTCAGCTGCTCACTAATGCTAGCCTGGGACCACGTTCTTACTATCATTCCCTCTTTCTTCCTCAACACATTCACATTTTCTCTTATACTCCAGATATCACATTCATGTTTGTGGCAGGAAGTGGGGGGTGGGGTATGGTGGAACAAATTCCCAGAGAATATTTGCTTACTCCTCATTGTGCAGAATTATACAATATGCAAGACTGGGGACATGATTATCTCTCTAGCTCTAGGTACAGAGCTTTGCTGGACAAAATCAGGCTTCTGTCTGCAGAAGATGGAGAGTAGGGCTGGGGTAGAAACTAGGACTGTCAGGTGAACTACAGTGGAAACCACCCCTTCGAGTACTTGAAGCAAGGTGCCTCAAAGAACAGGGGCGTATCGATAAGGAACCCCTCTCTTCATCTTCATTTAATATCCTTTCCCTTTTTACAGGTATATTACAGACTAGTCCCTTTTTTCCCAAGAAAGTATGGCCCGGCAGCTGAGAAATACCAAAAGTATTCTTCAATCCACTAACAGGCCTGACAGCTGATATATGGCACTGAAGAGCCTGGAGTCCTTTTTATACACTTGCAAGCCCAATGAAGCAGGTCTCAGGCTGCAAATTTGTACTCACCAAAGACAACTACAATCTGGTCACCACGGCGGTGGTGTGTTAGATGAAAAGAGTGTATTTTCCATTATCCTTTAAAGAACAGGTGGTTATCTCATCTTCCATCATAGAGGCTTCCCTTTTTACACATGGTGACTTAAATGAACCCATCATAATTTTTGTAACTCTATCCTGAGTTCTTACAAAAGTGTCCAGAATCAGCTAAAGTTTCTGCTTCTCAAAATAGCTCTGAGCAAATTGACTTCTCAAGGACAAAAATCTGTGCATGGATCTCTTAGCATGTGGCAACTCGACTTCTAAAATCTTCTTACTTGAATCAAAAGTAGACTTACTCTTTAGAAATATATTAAAACTTTTGTACCACGCAACACAAAATAAAATTTAGATGAGGACTAAACTGAATAAATATGCATGGATAAAGTCATAAAAAAGTGGAAATGTTATGATACAAGGAGAGTGATTTTTTTCTTTGAAATATTTTTTTCTTTCCTCATTTTATTTTTATTTTTTAAAATATAAATTTATTTAACTGTAGGCTAATTACTTTACAAGATTGTATTGGTTTTGCCATACATCAACATGAATCTGCCACAGATGTACATGTGTTCCCCATTCTGAACCCCTCTCCCACCTCCCTCCCCATACCATCTCTCTGGGTCATCCCAGCACACCAGCCCCAAGCATCCTGTATCATGCATNCCTGCCCCCAGTCCTTCCCAGAATCATTCTTTTCCAATTAGTCAACTCTTCGCATGAGGTGGCCAAAGTACTGGAGTTTCAGCTTCAGCATCATTCCCTCCAAAGAAATCCCAGGGCTGATATCCTTCAGAATGGACTGGTTGGATCTTCTTGCAGTCCAAGGGACTCTCAAGAGTCTTTTCCAACACCACAGTTCAAAACCATAAATTCTTCAAAACCATAAATTGGTGTATATGTATAGATGTATATAAAAGATAAATATATATATATAGTTCACAGAAACCTGTAAACCTTAAAGGCAATCAACCCTGAATATTCACTGGAAGGAATGATGCCTAGCCTTAAGGAAGGCTAAACTCCAAATAACCGATGTTTTCAAACTGTGGTGCTGGAGAAGACTCTTGAGAGTCACTTGGACTGCAAAGAGATCAAACCAGTCAATCCTAAAGGAAACAACCCTAAATATTCCTTGGAAGGACTTATGCTGAAGCTGAAGCTCCAATACTTTGGCCACCTAATGTGAAGGGCTGACTCACTGGAAAAGACTCTGATGCTTGGAAAGATTGAGGGCAGGAGGAGAAGGGGATGACAGAGGGTGTGATGGTTGGCTGGCATCACCGACTCAATGGACATGAGTTTGAGCGAGCTCCAGAAGATGGTGAAGAGAAGCCTGGTTTGCTGTAGTCCATGGCATTGCAAACAGTCAGACGTGACTTGAGACTGAACAACAACTGTACACACACACACACACACACACACACATGCGTATACAGTACCAGACTTCACCTCCAGCCAATAACACTGGATAAATGTTAGCTATAGCTATGACTGTTACTGTCCTTATTCTCATCACCTTTGGTTAATACCCACGGTGTTTTGGAAAGTGCATCAGATAAAGTATAGAGAGGAATGGAAGACCCAGTTTCTTCTGTCTAGGCACTC
Organism: Raphicerus campestris; assembly: GCA_006410735.1. Lineage (NCBI taxonomy): Eukaryota > Metazoa > Chordata > Mammalia > Artiodactyla > Bovidae > Raphicerus > Raphicerus campestris. The sequence continues at coordinate 214,563 of SJYW01018958.1, read as the reverse complement.
TAGAGGCTAGGGAGGTGACATCAAGTAACTACAACTACAAGCCAGCATGACAAGCGCCACCATGGGGGTTCCCCTTTATCTTTCTTAGAGCTCAGAATGACCTGCATGAATCAGGAGCAAGTGGCTGTAGGTGAGTCATTTGAATTGAAACTTAACAGATAAGTAGTTCTCAGTAGATCTTGGAGTGACATGAAGGAAGAGTTTGTATGTATTAAGAGCCTTGGGAGTAGAGAGTGGGTCAGCTAGATAGAAAGCATGTGTTTAAGCTTAGAGAAAATCCAAGTGGTAGTTTTGTATGGTTGGTGGTAGACTGAACATGAGGAACAGGGAGAGATGAGGCTAAAACATTACACAATACGGTTACAAAAAAAAGGCCTTGTTAAGAGCACTAAATTGTGTGCACTTTTTCTTGAAGGCATTGAAGTATAATGAGATGATTTTAAGCAAAAAAGTTCTTCTTGTCAAATACTGATGGATGCCCCCTGGTCCCACTTCTAACTATATGGATACTGCAATACCATTACCTGTTGACTTGACTGCTTTCATTTCTCCTACCAGGTGGTAACTTCCTTGAGGGCAGTCACCTGTCTTTAAATTCCCAGTATCTCTCATGATACCTGGAAGAAGTAGGTATTTCATAAATATAGATGAATGAATAAACAAAAGGAGGAGACAACGCAGAAATTCATCTGAGGCTCTTTTCCCCTTAATTCGTGTGACTTGATAACAATCTAATATTGTCAATGGCAGGAGACACAGAAAGGGGGCAGATTCAAGAAACATTTAAGTAAGAACAATGACAAGTCTTGGAGTTAGAGATTTAATTGGAAGCAAGAACTTGTCTAGAATGACCTTTAGATTTAGAATTTGGTTTACTCAGTGGATGATGGTAATATTCACTGAGTGAACATCCAGGAGTAGGTTAGCAGCAGAAGATAAAGAATTTACATTCAGATGGATCAAATTTAAGGATCCTGTGGATCAAATGAAGGGATCTCTAGGAGGCAGGTAGATGGAGCGATCTTGGTATCTTTTAAGTCAGAACCCACTGCACCTTCCCCTATGAATGCTTTAAAAAAAGCCAAACCAACCAACTACTAACTAGAATGTCAGCTACCAGCTATAAGACTGTTAACACAATTTTTATATATTGGCTTTTTAGTGGTTATAAAGTCAAAGAGGCTATTATTCTTGACCATTTGTCTGGAATGTTCATAAACCCATCTTTGTTCCAGAAAATGATACTCATCCATGAGGGTCCATGAGGTTGAACAGCAGCCCCTTCAAAAGAATTCTTGCCACACCCTTCCAGATGCAGTGAACATACACACAGCATTTAATTTAACTCTGGCTTTAGCAGTTGTACCAATGGATACTCAAGCCATTTGTGTTCATCTTCCTTTATTACATGCAAGAGAGTGTCACAATTAATACTGTGGATTGTGGAGTAAGATAAGGCTTGAAATCTGAATGTTGTCACTTAGCTGAGTGATCTGGCAGAAGCAGCTTGCCTTAGCTTAGCCTCAGTTTTTATCATGTGTAAAATTCAGTGGTAACAGATGAGCCTATTTGCAAAGCAGAGACAAGAGACTCAGAGATAGAGAAGAAATGTGTGGACACCAAGAGGGGAAAATAGGGGTGGCATGAACTGAGAAACTGGGATTAACATATATACAACCATGTATAAAATAGATAACTAATGAGAACCTGGAGGCTCAGCTGCTAAAGGACCTACCGGCCATGCAGGAGACCCCGGTTCCATTCCTGGGTCGGGAAGATCTCCTGGAAAAGGGATAGGCTATCCACTCCAGTATGCTTGGGCTTCCCTTGTGGCCTAGCTGGTAAAGAATCTGCTTGCCATGCAGGAGACTCTGGTTCCATTCTTGGGTCAGGAAGATCTGCTGGAGAAGGGATAAGCTACCCAAGCCAGTATTCTTGGGCTTCCCTGGTGGCTCAGTTGGTAAAGAATCTGCCTGCCACGCAGGAGACCCCAGTTCCATTCCTGGGTCAGGAAGATCTGCTGGAGAAGGGATAAGATACCCACTCCAGTTTTCTTGGGCTTCCCTGGTGGCTCAGCCGGTAAAGGATCTGCCTGCCATGCAGGAGACCCTGGTTCCATTCCTGGGTTGGGAAGATCTGCTGGATAAGGGATAGGCTACCCACTCCAGTATTCTTGGGCTTCCCTGGTGGCTCAGCTGGTAAAGAATCTGCCTTTAATGCAGGAGACCTGGATTTGATCCCTGGCTTGGGAAGATCCCTGGAGAAAAGAACGGCTACCCACTCCAGTATTCTGGCCTGGAGAATTCCATGGACTGTATGGTCCAGGGGGTTACAAAGAGTCAGACACGACTTTCACGAATGAGAACAGACTGTACAGCACAGGGAACTCTACTTGATGCTCTGTGGTGACCTGGATGGGAAAGAAATTCCAAAAAGAGGAGATATTTGTATACACGTACCTGATTCACTTTGTTGTACAGCAGAAACTAACACATTTTAAAGCATCTATCTTCCAATAAGTATTTTTTTTAATTCAAAGGTCAACACTTATCATGAAGATTTGTAACCCTCCACTGGCTTTTTCATCACGCTCAGTGTAGTATTCCCATCTCATCTCATTCCCTTTGCTCCAGCCACACTGACCTCCTCACTGTCCTGGGATGCCCTTTTCCAACGACCCGCAGTTATTTCCCTCACTTTATCCAACATTTTCACAAAAGCCATCCTCTGTCACACAGATAGAATAGAGGAAATCGCTGCTTAGTCTACTATGGAATACAGGCATGCATTCTGGAAAAGGCTGCAAGGAAATTCACTCCAAGAAAACTGTACCAGGGAGGAGAATTTTGTGTAAAATGTTCTCCTTTTACATTATCGCCTTTGATGTAGTTTTGACATTTGAAATGCAATTAAAAGTTCAATTCCTTCAGCGAGATCTTCCCTGGATCCCTTATGTAAAATTTCATTTTCACACTACAAGATTTCATATCTTCCTTCTCGGCTTTATTTTTTCCTCCTTAGCATTCATTACAATCTAATATGCTTACATTTTATACCAAACAGGAAAGAAAGGTTTTTGAGAATGGAAATTTTGGTCTGTCTTGTTCACTGTTTTATCTCCAGCACCTAGAAAAGTGTTTGGCACATAGTAGGCACTCAAAAAATATATTTGGAATAAATGAATTACATATGTAGTAGTTTTGTATAGCATCTGGCCTGTACCAAGTGCTCATGAAGTGGTGGCTGTTATTGCTGTAAATTTTGGTAATATTTTACAAGATCTTCAGAAGTCATTATATACACTGCATTCATTATCTTATTCTACTACAGTAGGTACTTGGCAAGCTTCCAAGGGGTCAGTAGTAGTAAAGAACCCGTCTGCCAATGCAGTAGACATAAGAGATATATGGGATCAATCCCTGGGTTGAAAGATCCCCTGGAGGAGGGCAAGGCAACCCATTTCAGTATTCTTGCCTGAAGAACCCTAAGGGCAAAGTAGCTTGGTTGACTACATACAGTCTACATACAGACTACATACAGTCTACAGGGTCGAAAAGAGTTGGATACTACTAAAGTGACTTAGTGAAGGCACAGGTAGTTTGTGGATGAATGAATGAAACAATCAACCAAAGCTTAATTACCTGGGTTACTATTGGTGACTTGGTGCTGCTTCCAAGGCAACACTCCAGATCTGGAGACAAATTGGAAAGTAGAGTGGGTTCAGCAAGTCTGAGAAACTGCCACTCAAAAGTTCCCTGATTTCTGTGGTTGTTGTCCACTCAATGAGTCATGTCCGACTCTTTGCAACCCTATGGACTGCAGCATGACAGGTTTGTCTGTCCTTCACGGACTCCTGGAATTTGCTCAAACTCATGTCCATCGAGTTGGTGATAACATCTAACCACCTCATCCTCTGTTGTCCCCTTCTCCTCCTGCCTTCAATCTTTCCCAGCATCAGTGTCTTTTCCAATGAGTCAACTCTTCACATAAAGTGGCCAAAGTATCGGAGCTTCAGCTTCAGCATCAGTCCTTCCAATGAATATTCAAGGTTGATTTTCAATTTCCTTGGGATTGAGTGGTTTAACCTCCTTGCAACCCAAAAGTCTTCTTCAGACCACAATTCAAAAGCATCAGCTCTGAGTAGGTTATCAAGGCACATTTGCCCCTCTCATAGCCTCTGAGTCTGTGGGTTTTGAAAACTGAGGCAAGAGATAAAATATTTCACTTATTTAACTTTCTTTTAAAATGAAATTGCCTTCACAGTAACTCAGAAATGGATTTAAAACAATCAGATTGTACAACCCTTCTTTCTTTTACATAGACACTTGCATGTGCACACACACACACAGGATTTAACCTGATAATTTAAAATTCTTTTTCATGCCTTTGTCTCAGTGATTTGTGGGAAGCGTTCATATATTTCCAAAGTGCTATTAATGACTTTAGAAAGTGGGAAGCGTGTCCATCAAAACCAAGTTTAGTTAGTCTGGTGGCAGATGGTACCAACAGGCATAATGAACTCCAAGTTTAAATTACAAAGAACTATTGATCTTGATAGTAAGGCATGCCTGAAAGTGAAATTGACATGAAATGAATCTGACATTGAAATATTATCTTAAAATCTGGAAAAGCAAAATAGTGAATTCAATTATATAACAAAAGAGAATTGGAGAAAATGAATAAATTGGTGGTGATCTTTCCTTCAAACGTATTTTTCTCTATAAGTCAAGTTCATACTGCACACACAATCAGTTCTGATTTCTTACTTCTTCACTTAGCTTCAGTAATGATTTAGCTTAATAATTAGAAAGTTTTGAATTCATGTTAAAGTCAACACATGAACGTTGACTACATACAGAAGTAATTTGAGTCCAATTTGCAAAAAAGAACTTTATTCCAGGACTTGAGGTGAATTAATGGGAGGCCTTAAAAGCGCTGAGTGTGAATCCAAGTTCTGCAAGAAAGAACCATGAACCATAGGCAAATTATTTAACCTCTGTTTTTAAGTTCTTTGGCTGAAAAGTATGAACACGATGATTCCTACTCCATTGTACCTGTTTTGAAGCATAAAAGAAAGGTATGTAATTGGGTAAGACATATAAAAAGATAGATAAAATTCATTTTGACATATGTTTGAATAAAACTGTCATAGATCTTTTTTATGGGATCAAACAATTGTGTAAAGTCAAGAAGAGAAATGTTTGCAGTTACATTTTATAGAAGAGGAAACATGCTCAGATGTGTTAAGTAACTTAGACACCAAACAGGGATTATAATTCACATCTTCTGATTCTTAGTCTACTGTTTCTCTTCATTCAGTCTCTCACTATATTCCAATAAGCTATGAGGTGAAGATCAAAACTATCCTAATATAATTTTTTTACCCTTTTCTCTTCCAAAGGCCTAACAACACACTTAATAACCTATACATCATATATTTTAGGAGTAGTTCCTACGTGCTAGGCAGGTTTCTGCCAGCAGCAAATAGTAGAACAAAAATATTTGCCCCATGAAGCTTATAAGGTGGTAGAATTGATTCATTCAGTCAACGTACATGGATGCTGTTACATCCCAGATGGAGTCTAGGAACTAAAAATATAGAGGTCCGTATAGTAATGTTGTAGGTAAGGACATAAATCAGGAAAGAGCGAGTGAAGACAGCATGTAAAGAATTCTGCATGCTCAGGCATGGTAAAGGGCTTGGGGGTTAGATAAACTCTAATTAAACCAGGAAGTCTTTCCAAGGATGCAGACAATGAACTGGGTCTTGGAGTATAAGATCATAATCCAGTTATCTGAAGCCAATGCAGAAGATACCACCTGGAGGAAGTCTTCACCCCTGCTTTGAAAAGCAGTATGTTTGATTTAGTATCTAGGAAATGGCATACCCCCTGAATTATTAGACTATACCAGTTTCCGGAAATCATTGGGTTTCTAAATGGAAAGGAAATTCATTGTAATTTTACATAATATGCTTTTTAGTGCATTCAGAAAGCATATTGGGAGATTTATGCATAATTGTTAGGGACTTCATCTTTGTGTCTCCCCAAAATTTATCTAAGGAAAGCTTAATTTCCATAATATAACCATAATATAACACATTTGGGCCATCTCTAAGGCTATTTCTAGTTGATCCACTTTAAAATGATTTACCAAATGGAAATAAGAATTAAATTTTGAAATCAATGGATGGATAGATGCAATATTGCTCAAAATGTCTTAAAATTATTCTGAAGGACTAAGCATTCAGTTCAGTTCAGTTCAGTCACTCAGTCGTGTCCGACTCTTTGCGATCTCATGAATCGCAGCACGCCAGGCCTCCCTGTCCATCACCAACTCCTGGAGTTCACTCAGACTCAGGTCCATCAAGTCAGTGATGCCATCCAGCCATCTCATCCTCTGTTGTCCCCTTCTCCTCCTGTATCCAATCCCTCCCAGCATCAGAGGCTTTTCCAATGAGTCAACTCTTTGCATGAGGTGGCCAAGGTACTGGAGTTTCAGCTTTAGCATCATTCCTTCCAAAGAAATCTCAGGGTTGATCTCCTTCAGAATGGACTGGTTGGATCTCTTTGCAGTCCAAGGGACTCTCAAGAGTCTTCTCCAACACTACAGTTCAAAAGCATCAATTTTTCAGCACTCAGCTTTCTTCACAGTCCAACTCTCACATCCACTGGAAAAACTAGATGGACCTTTGTTGGCAAAGTAATGTCTAATGACTAAGTATTAATAATACTTAAATTTATGATTAAGTCTGGAGTAAATCATGGCTTTGTGTTAGCTCAACACAAAGATATTGATTATTTTTTTTAAGACCTACTAGAGTTCAGCTCTAAATATATAGTACTGAAGCCCTAGGATTTTCTGATATTTTGTACAGTAATCCTTTCTAAGCCCAGCTATTACAATAGCTTTCTGTGTTCATGCAGATTTTTCAGACTGGCTCAACTTATGTTTTTAATCTAGTCCTCAAACTTTTCAACGCATCTTGTCATTCTTGCCTGCCATCCTGACAAAAGTAGTATGCAGCTGTCATTTGCTGAAATTTATCTATTAGAGTGAAAAAGCATATTGCTTTGTCTTTTTTGTCTGTTTGTTAGAGGGTGGGGTGTAAGTTTTGTTTTCACTTGCAGCTAACATATTTATATACTATCAAGTGAGAAGGTAAGCCTAGGACATTTTTTTAATCGCTCAGGATAAAATCTGGCTAACAACCTCAGTGGGTGCTTACAGATGTGTCATACTCAGGCGTAATCAAGGGGACTATTTGGAGACATGGGCAACATATCCTACATGGTCCTTGTGCAGATCGACCCCAGTGTGAGGCAGAACAAAGCAAACTACCCAGATTTGCTCAGGCGGACTGAGGCTAGAGAGGCGAGGCAGTGTAAAGGAGTTTAAGGAAGAACTGCCTTCCTTCATTTGCAAATCAGATGTATAATTAAATGCTTACCATGTTCTCAGCACAAAATATAGGATTCATCTACTTAGCAAATATTCCTTACCTACCTACTATATATTAGTCATTCTGCTAGATGCTGGGGACACAAAGATTAACAGGACACATCCCATATCTAAGAGAGTTCACAGCACTGTAGACATTTTATTTTATTTTTTGGCAAAAAAAGAGGGGGGCGAGTGCTGAGGACTCAAGTACCAATCTCAGTTTGGTTGTTTTTAAGTTGAAATTGGAATTACTTTGAGCATATGAGTAAGTGAGGGAATACTGCTTGCAGAACCAGCAAGAGCTGGTACCAAGACCCTGCTGCTGACTTTTCTGTTCCTAGTTTAACACAGTCTAGCACAGAGTAATGAGCAGCTCAGTGGTCGTGGAATGAACTGATAAACTGATTGATCCACATGCTCCCTGCCTGGTCAGTGCTCACTGATCCATACTTCTCAAAACTACCACAGTCCACTTACATGGGGTTGCCATTAGTTTACATGTTCTATTCTCCTTTCAGTGAGGGGACTCACCAACTGGATCGTACACATCTTGTGTGGGCACCTGGAAGGGCTCTTCTGCACTCCTGGAAACTCCATGCACACAGCACAGCCTTGAGAGACACTCTGTTGACTGCCCACATCCGGAGACGTTGGTTTGAGCCAGGACGCTGATGTCCTGAACTCTGTTCTAACAGACTAACTCTTCTCATTTCAGGGCTCTGCTTCACAAGACACTTGTCTTGAAAGTGTCTGAAGATTCCTCTGCTGCCTAGTGCATTCATTAGGCCTGACTCTGGCTTAAAGGATGCGCAATAATTCCAGAATTGTAGAGGGTCTCACTGGAGCGGCTGCAGTTAGCATTATCATTATCCGGATGTTCCAGGCGCTCTCCCAGCATCCCAGCAGCCTCATCATCCCATGTAGGGTGAGACATGTTCAGAATCAGAGGGTCAGAGTGCCATGGTTTTAACCAACTCATTTTAAACGTGGATCAATGACAATGGCCCGGGAAATTTAGAATATTATTTACTTACTGAACGGGACTAAATGTTGGCTCTTTCTTTACTTGATTAGGACAAAGTATTTGGAAATTCAAGCCTGAAATCATCTGTTACCACAGTTTCCATTCATGGATTAAAGAGCAAGTTAAATTACATTGTCCTCTCCCAGATTTACTAAGGATGAGAAGGGTTTGGTCCTCACAGGGCTAGAAAATGAACAGATGTGAAATTGGCTCATGCAAAAGGATTTTCAAAACTAATTTTAAAGAAGTGTACCTGTTCTTATGTGGTAATGTGTGTGGGTATGTATTATATAGGAGGGTGGGGATTAAGGAAATCAGATTCTCTAAAAACAAAGTAATTTAGAGGAGTATCAACTGAAAAAAATCTAGATAACAACAACAACAAAATTTTCATCAATGTTATGAAATATCATTGGAAAGATGTAAGAAAAGAGAAAATACTTTTAGCTGATCATATATATTTCCATTCTTTGCATGGTGCAATGTATTGCTAAGTGCTACACAATTAGGACTTTGTTCTAATGAAATATAATTCTCAGATGACTATGAGAAATTGCCGAAAAAGCTATATATTTTCCATAGAATACATGTTCCAATCAAGTTAAATGTTAAAAAACAACTTTAAAAATTACTCACTATTAATAGGGTACCATATTTGTAGCTTAATGTTGCAGAAAATTAATGCATATTAATCAATACATTTTATTTCAAAAATTTGTTTTTCCCCATAAACAAATCTCTTTAAAGGAGATTGACTTCCTCAGTGTGTATGCCCAGCAGTGGAATTGCTGNTTCAGTTCAGTTCAGTTCAGTCACTCAGTCGTGTCCGACTCTTTGCGATCTCATGAATCGCAGCACGCCAGGCCTCCCTGTCCATCACCAACTCCTGGAGTTCACTCAGACTCAGGTCCATCAAGTCAGTGATGCCATCCAGCCATCTCATCCTCTGTTGTCCCCTTCTCCTCCTGTATCCAATCCCTCCCAGCATCAGAGGCTTTTCCAATGAGTCAACTCTTTGCATGAGGTGGCCAAGGTACTGGAGTTTCAGCTTTAGCATCATTCCTTCCAAAGAAATCTCAGGGTTGATCTCCTTCAGAATGGACTGGTTGGATCTCTTTGCAGTCCAAGGGACTCTCAAGAGTCTTCTCCAACACTACAGTTCAAAAGCATCAATTTTTCAGCACTCAGCTTTCTTCACAGTCCAACTCTCACATCCACTGGAAAAACTAGATGGACCTTTGTTGGCAAAGTAATGTCTAATGACTAAGTATTAATAATACTTAAATTTATGATTAAGTCTGGAGTAAATCATGGCTTTGTGTTAGCTCAACACAAAGATATTGATTATTTTTTTTAAGACCTACTAGAGTTCAGCTCTAAATATATAGTACTGAAGCCCTAGGATTTTCTGATATTTTGTACAGTAATCCTTTCTAAGCCCAGCTATTACAATAGCTTTCTGTGTTCATGCAGATTTTTCAGACTGGCTCAACTTATGTTTTTAATCTAGTCCTCAAACTTTTCAACGCATCTTGTCATTCTTGCCTGCCATCCTGACAAAAGTAGTATGCAGCTGTCATTTGCTGAAATTTATCTATTAGAGTGAAAAAGCATATTGCTTTGTCTTTTTTGTCTGTTTGTTAGAGGGTGGGGTGTAAGTTTTGTTTTCACTTGCAGCTAACATATTTATATACTATCAAGTGAGAAGGTAAGCCTAGGACATTTTTTTAATCGCTCAGGATAAAATCTGGCTAACAACCTCAGTGGGTGCTTACAGATGTGTCATACTCAGGCGTAATCAAGGGGACTATTTGGAGACATGGGCAACATATCCTACATGGTCCTTGTGCAGATCGACCCCAGTGTGAGGCAGAACAAAGCAAACTACCCAGATTTGCTCAGGCGGACTGAGGCTAGAGAGGCGAGGCAGTGTAAAGGAGTTTAAGGAAGAACTGCCTTCCTTCATTTGCAAATCAGATGTATAATTAAATGCTTACCATGTTCTCAGCACAAAATATAGGATTCATCTACTTAGCAAATATTCCTTACCTACCTACTATATATTAGTCATTCTGCTAGATGCTGGGGACACAAAGATTAACAGGACACATCCCATATCTAAGAGAGTTCACAGCACTGTAGACATTTTATTTTATTTTTTGGCAAAAAAAGAGGGGGGCGAGTGCTGAGGACTCAAGTACCAATCTCAGTTTGGTTGTTTTTAAGTTGAAATTGGAATTACTTTGAGCATATGAGTAAGTGAGGGAATACTGCTTGCAGAACCAGCAAGAGCTGGTACCAAGACCCTGCTGCTGACTTTTCTGTTCCTAGTTTAACACAGTCTAGCACAGAGTAATGAGCAGCTCAGTGGTCGTGGAATGAACTGATAAACTGATTGATCCACATGCTCCCTGCCTGGTCAGTGCTCACTGATCCATACTTCTCAAAACTACCACAGTCCACTTACATGGGGTTGCCATTAGTTTACATGTTCTATTCTCCTTTCAGTGAGGGGACTCACCAACTGGATCGTACACATCTTGTGTGGGTACCTGGAAGGGCTCTTCTGCACTCCTGGAAACTCCATGCACACAGCACAGCCTTGAGAGACACTCTGTTGACTGCCCACATCCGGAGACGTTGGTTTGAGCCAGGACGCTGATGTCCTGAACTCTGTTCTAACAGACTAACTCTTCTCATTTCAGGGCTCTGCTTCACAAGACACTTGTCTTGAAAGTGTCTGAAGATTCCTCTGCTGCCTAGTGCATTCATTAGGCCTGACTCTGGCTTAAAGGATGCGCAATAATTCCAGAATTGTAGAGGGTCTCACTGGAGCGGCTGCAGTTAGCATTATCATTATCCGGATGTTCCAGGCGCTCTCCCAGCATCCCAGCAGCCTCATCATCCCATGTAGGGTGAGACATGTTCAGAATCAGAGGGTCAGAGTGCCATGGTTTTAACCAACTCATTTTAAACGTGGATCAATGACAATGGCCCGGGCAATTTAGAATATTATTTACTTACTGAACGGGACTAAATGTTGGCTCTTTCTTTACTTGATTAGGACAAAGTATTTGGAAATTCAAGCCTGAAATCATCTGTTACCACAGTTTCCATTCATGGATTAAAGAGCAAGTTAAATTACATTGTCCTCTCCCAGATTTACTAAGGATGAGAAGGGTTTGGTCCTCACAGGGCTAGAAAATGAACAGATGTGAAATTGGCTCATGCAAAAGGATTTTCAAAACTAATTTTAAAGAAGTGTACCTGTTCTTATGTGGTAATGTGTGTGGGTATGTATTATATAGGAGGGTGGGGATTAAGGAAATCAGATTCTCTAAAAACAAAGTAATTTAGGGGAGTATCAACTGAAAAAAATCTAGATAATAACAACAAAAAAATTTTCATCAATGTTATGAAATATCATTGGAAAGATGTAAGAAAAGAGAAAATACTTTTAGCTGATCATATATATTTCCATTCTTTGCATGGTGCAATGTATTGNATGGAATTTAAAAAGATGGTAATGATAACCCTGTATGCAAGACAGCAAAAGAGACACACATGTATAGAACAGTCTTTTGGACTCTGTGGGAGAGGGAGAAGGTAGGATGATTTGGGAGAATGGCATTGAAACATGTATAAGAAATGATTCATACAAGAAATGAATCACCAGTCTAGGTTCGATGCAAGATACAAGATGACTGGGGCTGGTGAACTGGGATGACCCAGAGGGATGGTATGGGGAGGGAGGTAGGAGGGGGTTCAGGATTGGGAACACATGTACACCCGTGGCAGATTCATTGATGTATGGCAAAACCAATGCAATATTGTAAAATAAAAATAAATATATAATAAAATAAAAGATTAAACAAAGGAGATTGACACTCGCTATTGTGTCCATTGATTAAGTTATATTCACTTTCTNGTACACCCTTGGCAGATTCGTTAATGTATGGCAAAACCAATGCAATATTGTAAAATAAAAATAAATAAATAATAAAATAAAATAAAAGATTAAAAAAAGGAGATTGACACTCGCTATTGTGTCCATTGATTAAGTTATATTCGCTTTCTTATTTACCTTTCTTTCATTTTGTTTTTAAATTTTACACCTGTTAACATAGATCCCAGGCTATGCACTTGCAAGGTTTAAAAATGGATGTAGGTAACAGAGAAGACAAAGATGATTTAAGAAGGGAAATAAAAAGTGGTTAAAATGGTTCAGACAAAAGGTTTAAAATAATATTTCATATTTAGAGGAGGAAGCACAAGCTGGAATCAAGATAACCTCAGATATGCAGATAACACTACCCTTATGGCATAAAGTGAAGAGGAACTAAAGAAACTCTTTATGAAAATGAAAGAGGAGAGTAAAAAAGTTGGCTTAAAGCTCATCATTCAGAAAACTAAGATCATGGCATCCAGTCCCATCTCCTCATGGCAAATAGATGGGGAAACAGTGACAGACTTTATTTTGGGGAGCTCAAAAATCACTGCAGATGGTGACTGCAGCCATTAAATTAAAAGACACTCCTTGGAAGGAAAGTTATGACCAATCTAGACAGCCTATTAAAAAGCAGAGATTACTTTGCCAACAAAGGTCCGTCTAGTCAAGGCTATGGTTTTTCCCGTAGTCATGTATGGTTGTGAGAGTTGGACTATAAAGAAAGCTGAGCACAGAAGAATTGATGCTTTTGAATTGTGGTGTTGGAGAAGACTCTTGAGAGTCCCTTGGACTGCAAGAAGATCCAATCTATCCTAAAGGAGATTAGTCCTGGGTGTTCACTGGAAGGACTGATGTTGAAGCTGAAACTCCAATACTCTGGCCACCTGATGCAAAGAGTTGACTCATTGGAAAAGACCCTGATGCTGGGAAAGATTAAGGGCAGGAGGAGAAGGGGATGACAGAGGATGAGATGGTTGGATGGCATCACCGACTCAATGGACATGGGTCTGTGTGGACTCCAGGAGTTGGTGATGGACAGGGAGGCCTGGGATGCTGTGGTTCATGGGGCTGCAAAGAGTCGGACATGATTGAGCAACTGAACTTAACTGAGAGGAAATTATCCTTTACAAATGAATTTATCTCTGGGTGTCATGTTTGATAGGCTTATGTTCTGGAATTATCCAGAGGACATTCTGTCAGATTTATCCCAGGTACTCCATTNCAACTCAATGGACATGGGTCTGTGTGGACTCCAGCAGTTGGTGATGGACAGGGAAGCCTGGGGTGCTGTGGTTCATGGGGTTGCAAAGAGTCGGACATGATTGAGCAACTGAACTTAACTGAGAGGAAATTATCCTTTACAAATGAACTTATCTCTGGGTGTCATGTTTGATAGGCTTATGTTCTGGAATTATCCAGAGGACATTCTGTCAGTTTTATCCCAGGTACTCCATTTGAGAAGCTGTTATTTCTTTAAGACTGGCTAACCCCGTGAAATTACTGCAAACATATTCAATGTTATATGATGTTTGTTGCAGTGAAAATTGGGCAGAGATAAGATTTGGTTAATTCCTGAAAAGTAACTTTTTATACACTGGAGAATCTTTTGCTTCTCCTTTAAAAGAGATCTGAGGATTTAAAAAAATAAAAGCAAAGCAAATAGTATCTTGAATTTCTGCAAACCACACAACCTGCATGTTCCAACAATCTACTTGCAATAGGTCTATATCATNAGACTGGCGAATCTTTTGCTTCTCCTTTAAAAGAGATCTGAGGATTTAAAAAAATAAAAGCAAAGCTAATAGTATCTTGAATTTCTGCAAATCACACAACCTGCATGTTCCAACAATCTACTTGCAATAAGTCTATATCATTGAAATGCGATCATTTCTAGGATCTTTGTCTACTTTTACATATGAAAGATTCAATATAATTCATCTCAATGGAGGAATGAAAATCATAAAAATGTCATTGCTCTTAACTGTTATTTTTACCTTTTCTGGTTAGTTACATAAGCCTTCAAAACTCAACTGTGTCCTACCCCAAGAAAATATAAAGTAAAATTTCTAGATTTTACAAGAGTCCGTATTCTAGATTTATACAACAGTATTNAATGGAGGAATAAAAATCATAAAAATGTCATTGCTCTTAACTGTTATTTTTACCTTTTCTGGTTAGTTACATAAGCCTTCAAAACTCAACTGTGTCCTACCCCAAGAAAATATAAAGTAAAATTTCTAGATTTTACAAGAGTCCGTATTCTAGATTTATACAACAGTATTCAACTTATGACATAATAACTGGATACTTACTATACTAAATGAGGTAACAGATACATGACACCAATCATAATTCAAGGCAGACTTTTTCAATGTTTTTTATAATCATTATTTTTAGTAGCTCTGTGTATATATGTATGTGTATATATATAAATTTTATACTGCAAAGAAACAATTGAGAATTGAAATTCAGCTAATGCATTTTAAATCAGTTAAAAGATTATCATATATATTTTTAATGTTTAAAAGTAATTATGTAAAATGAAATAATCAAAATGCATCATAAATGGATGGAAATGAGAGCTAAGCCTGAAAAAGACAGGAAGATAAAAGAGAAGCTCTATCCTGATGGATACTACAGATGGCAAAGACTTCCACTCTGCCCATAACTTGCTATTAAATAAAAGAACACAGATTCAAAAGAGAAGAGCAATCTGATGTATAATAGTGGTAATTTTTTAATTGTTATTTTAATGCTAGAAGCTATGCCAGTCCATTCTGTGCTATATGTACAATTATATTTAGGTTTTGTTATTGTTTTGGTGAAAACTGACTTCTATTCATTAAAAATTAACTTTCAGTTACATAGAATATTTATCTTATAAATTAAACAAGTTCAAGTAAATGAGCCCTTTGGCTTCACTAAATATAATAATAGTTAACATTTACTGGGTACTTACAATACACCAGACACTCTTCTAAGGATTAAACTTAAAAGAGTATTAACATTTGTTAATCAAGTTTATACAGGCAAAAAAAAAAAAAACACATACACAGAATAGTTTATATGTCATGGGTTTATACAGATTTTGCTGACATAATCTTATTTAAATCAAACATGAACAAAATAATCATTTTTATTATTTCCGTTTCTTAAATAACTACGTTTCCTAGACACAAACCTGCCTTTCCACCATCTTTTATTTTCTGTTGTTTTATATATCTTCTCCCTACCCTTTTCTTTCATCACCAGTTTCTGTCTCATCTTATATCATGTTGGCTGAATCTGTCTTGGTCCACATTTTTGTTGTTGTTCACGAGGCTAGCCAAATCTCCAATATACACGAAGGAAGCTGAACAGCAGAGTAGCTTTAGGAACTTTTTTCCTACTCTTTCCACATAAAATACCCTAGAAATCAAAGTATATTCCTCAAATAGTTCTCCAAAACATGTTTTTAAACCAAAGTTACTACACTAGCTTCACAAAGTTGCCTATTAACATCTGCATTTAATGATATCTAGTCAATGTGACTCATTATAATATAAACTTAATTCATCTTTCTAGGATGTTACAGGACTTCTCTGGTGGCTCAGATGGTAAAGCGTCTGTCTACAATGCGGGAGACCTGGGTTTGAGCCCTGGGTTGGGAAGATCCCCTGGAGAAGGAAATGGCAGTCCACTCCAGGACTATTGCCTGGAAAATCCCATAGACAGAGAAGCCTGGTAGGCTACAGTCCATGGGGTCGCAAAGAGTCGGACACGACTGAGTGACTTCACTTCACTTCATATGGATGTTACAACTAAAGGACAGAAAGAAAGAAAGTGAAGTCACTCAGTCATGTCTGACTCTTTGCAACCCCATGTTCTGTAGCCTGCAAGGCTCCGCCGTCCACAGGATTTTCCAAGCAAGAATACTGGAATGGGTAGGCATTTCCTTCTCCAAAACCTCCTCCCTATCCAGGGAACAAACCCAGGTCTCCTGCACTGCAGGCAAGTTGTTTTCCTTCTAAGCCACAAAGCACTAGTATTATTTGCCCAATTATGTAATGTAGGTAAACACTTACAATTCAGTGTTTCCATTGTTCAGGTTAATATAGAACTTTCAGTAATGAATCTGATTTCTCTGTTAACAGTGACACATTATTTCATTTGACTAATGGACATGTGGCCTATACTCATAAATTATTTAATGAAATGCCAAAACCTTAAGATTTTCCTCTACATAATACATTAAGTAAATTGATATTTTTCTAGATGCACAAATTATGAAAAAAAAAACTTTCAATCTGGGGTAAAGAAAATTTTTATAAAAATACTTTAGAAGCATTTAATTTTTAGAAATAAAATTTCATTAAGAAAACCATCTGAGTTTCTTTTGCACATCCATTTTCAGAGAAATGCTTCTTTAACAAATAATACAACTTAAAAAGTAATTGTTTCTACTTGATATTTCAGTTCAGTTGCTCAGTCATGTCCGCTTCTGTGACCCCATGGACTGAAGCATACCAGGATTCCTTGTCTATCACCAACTCGCAGAGCTTGCTCAAACTCATGTCCATTGAGTCGCTGATGCTATCCAACCATCTCATCCTCTGTCATCCCTTCTCCTGTCTTCAATCTTTCCCAGCATCAGGGTCTTTTCCAATGAGTCAGCTCTTTGCATCAAGTGGCTAAATTATTAGAGCTTCAACTTTAGCATCAGTCCTTCCAATGAATATTCAGAACTGATTTCCTTTAGGATTGACTGGTTTGATCTCCTTGTTGTCCAAGGGACTCTCAGGAGTCTCCTCCAACACCACAGTTCAAAAGCATCAGTTCTTTAGCACTCAGCTTTCTTTACGGTCCAACTCTTCCCCCGTACTCTACTTGACAGACTGTCACCAATTTTTTGAACCAGACTTCCTAAAATGGCAAGTATAATATTTAGCAGTGATCTTTAAGGATTGCAAAATATTTAAAGACTTCAAGATGAAATGAAATAATTTTATTAGCTGTTCATCTCATTTTTCTTTATTACTCCATAAAATATTTATTCAAATTATTGACTTTTCTGTGAGGTTTTATAATAGTTATTTTAACAGAAACATGAGTGAATTTTATGATATCTCTATAGTAATTAATATATGATTACATTACTAAAATGTGTGTGCGTTAGTTGCTTAGTTGTGTCCAACTCTTTGTGAACCCAAGGACTGTAGCCTGCCAGGCTTCTCTGTCCATGGGATTCTCTAGGGAAGAATACCAGAGTGGGTTCCCATGCCCTCCTTCAGGGGATCTTCCTGATGGAGGGATCTAACCTGCATCTCTTACATCTCCTGCATTGTCAAGCGGGTTCTTTACCAGTAGTGCCAGCTGGGAAGCCCTGTTTGTTGAAATCTAAACTAAGCAATAATGATTAGAAGAAAGTAAACTAACAGTTACTTTGTTAAATTAAGGGTGGTCTAGTTCTTTAAGCCTTAAAATCCTGAGCAGTTGATAAAGTGCTCCAGAAATTGTTTCCTGAGAAATCATATGGGTTCACAATTCTATTAAGAAATCCCTAGAGGACCTGGGAGATGCCAGCTGAATGGTGACTAACAATAGGCAGCCATGTTTAAATATCTTTATTGAAATAATTGGGGCTTATAGACCTTGTAGCATAACTTTTATCCTTCAAAAGATTCAGGCATAAATCATTAAAAAAAAAAAAGACATTTAATTTACAGGCACTCGGAGGAAATAATACTGTAAAGTAGCACACTAAATAGCAGTTCAAAAAAGACTCCAAAGAATCATGGTGGCCTTCAACAAAACTTCTCAATAAAAGATAATTTTTCAAAAGCACTGTTTAAAAATACTTAGGGATTCTTGAGAATGAAGATAAGATTTTGTGATATGTGACGATCTTAGTTTTCCTCTTTAGATTTGCCTAAATGTGGGCATCCTTACCATCTAGTCTTCTTAGCACTTAACCCTAGTGAAGTCCATCTCTCCGTAGAGAGAAAAATTAATCTTCAATTGACCTCTGTCATTTGGGGTGTCTGGAGTAGAGAAACTACCAACTTACAAATTTCCCTAAACCAAGAGAGAGGGAGATGGCTGAAATTCACCTCTCATCAGACAAAGTCATGGTGGACTTCTCCTCGACCTTGTAATAGTGTATAAAACAGAAAACTGATCTGAGAATATAAGTTGATGTCTAGATAGCTACCAGATTTAATATTGTGAAATATTCAGCTAAATGGGAATTATCTCTTTTGTGGATGTGTAAATGCCTGGCATATAGTATGTCCTTTGCAACTAATTATTGCAATTATTGTATTATATCTGATACCCATTTTCACATGAAGCTTTTCATCTGAGTTAGTAATTTTATGTAGCTCTATTTATCCTGATAGTGTGTGGCTATAATCTGATAGAGAATATGGTTCTTCCCTTGCTTACTGAGAAAGCATGAATATAGAAGCCAGTCAATTTTCTTTTTACAAGAGTAATTTTGTTGGTTGGAGGTAGACTCTGTCAGAAATCTGTATTGGCAGAACACTAGAAGCCTCATACCACAAATATGGAAAGCTTTTACATTATTTCAATTATCACTCAGAAAACTTACATGAAAAGTGAGTACTGGATAGTAATAATAATGGTAATGGTAATGATAATAATAACAATAATAAATATACATCAAGCTTTCTATATGTAAAATATTGCTCTAAGTGTTTGGAATACCCTAATTCTGTTGAATCCTTCCAGTAATGCTTATGGAAGTTACTATGATTATTTCTGCTATATTTTATGTATGAGGAAACCTAGAACACCAAGAGACTGAATAACTCAGTGAAGTTCACAGAGGTAGGACGTACCAAAGCCAGGATTTGAAACAGACAATTAGACTTCAGGATCCATGTCATCAATCACTGCTACTGCTAAGTCACTTCAGTCGTGTCCGACTCTGTGTGACCCCATAGACGGCAGCCCACCAGGCTCCCCGTCCCTGGGATTCTCCAGGCAAGAACACTGGAGTGGGTCATCAACCACTACTTATTTGTAAATATAGAGTCAAAGTGTTTATTAAATCAGAACAGAAGAATATAGTATTTAGTTGATACCTAATATTCAAAACTATTACTGTGATGCTGGATAAAGTAAACTGAGGAACAATTTCATATGTAAGTTTAAGACACTTGGTGACCCTCTACAGTAAGGAGTCCTCAAGAAGATCCTGGACCAGGGAAAATTCCTATAAAGGTTATTATTAAGATAGCTAGGAAAATCTGAATAATGCCTATAGTGTTGACAATATCATTATGTCAATGTTAAAATATATTTTTATAATTGTATTATGATTACTTGGATGAGTATTCTTGATTTTTAATAAATAACATCAAAGTGTTTAGGATTTAAGGGACCTAGTTTCTTCAGCTGCAGAGAGAGGGGGTAAATAGTAAAATGAATGTAGCAAAACTGTTAACTTGGTGGATCTGCTGCTGCTGCTGCTAAGTCGCTTCAGCCGTGTTCAACTCTGTGCAACCCCATAGATGGCAGCCCACAAGGCTCCTCCGTCCCTGGGATTCTCCTGGCAAGAATACTTGAGTGGGTTGCTGTTTCCTTTTCCAATGCATGCATGCTAAGTCGCCTCAGTCATGTCCGACTCTGTGCAACCCTATGGACAGCAGCCCACCAGGCTCCTCCATCCACAGGATTCTCCAGGAAAGAATACTGGAGTGGGCTGCCATTTCCCTCTTCATTGGTGAATCTGAGTAAAATGTATATGGCAGGTCACAGCAACTTTTTTCCATAAATTAAGTTACATGGTGTTAATTTAAAAGCCTGGATATGGAAAAGATGATTTATCCAGGATTTTAATACATTGCAGCATGTTCTTTTTACAGTACAGAATAACAGAAAGTGTCTTGTGGGTTGGAATCTCGTTGAAAAACCATTAGCAAGAAGGAGAGCTCGTGATGACATAGTGTCCTTGAAAAAGTGTTTAAAAAAGATATTTCCCCAAAGTTTTGTTTCAGGCAATAAGTATTAGCCACCAGTTTTTCCACCTAAAATAGAGAATTTAAAACATATTTGCTTGTGTAGAATGCTTGATATAATTTCACTTAGCTCACAGATCAAGTTCAAGAAATAACATTCTTTATTTGTATATACTTACAAAGATATGTGTTAAAGAAAATATCTTTATGTCAGAAAACAATCATACATGCAGGTTATTTTATGGAAGTGATTTTCTTGCTTTTTTTCAACTCTAAATTCTGTTCCAAAGGACCTGTACTGCACTGGTAGTTTGGCAAGGGCATCAACTTGAGACAAGGACTTGGTTCAAGCCCTACTACCATCACCAAATCCCTATGTGACTATGGAAACTGACTTCACTATTTGACTTTTTATGACCTCATCTATGAATTGGAATAATGGAAATCAACCTTGCTGCGCTAGTGTAAAAAGCAAAATGAATAACTCTGTAAAGCATTTGACACATATTAAAGGCATACTTTTCTGTTTTCAAAATTTTATAAACACACACATATGCATACATATATATACATATACACACACACACACACACACACACACATATATATATATATATATATACACACACATACATATATATCAGTTCAGTTCAGTTCAGTCTTGTCCGACTCTTCGCGATCCATGAATTGCAGCACGCCAGGCCTCCCTGTTCATCACCATATCCCGGAGTTCACTCAGAATCACATCCATCGAGTCCGTGATGCCATCCAGCCATCTCATCCATGGTCGTCACCTTCTACTCCTGTCCCCAACCCCCGCAAGCATCAGAGTCTTTTTCAGTGAGTCAACGCTTTGCATGAGGTGGCCAAAGTACTAGAGATTCAGCTTTAGCATCATTCCTTCCAAAGAAATCCCAGGGCTGATCTCNTCATTGGAAAAAGACTGATGCTGGGAGGGATTGGGGGCAGGAGGAGAAGGGGATGACCAAAGATGAGATGGCTGGATGGCATCACTGACTCGATGGACGTGAGTCTGAGTGAACTCTGGGAGTTGGTGATGGACAGGGAGGCCTGGCATGCTGCGATTCATGGGGTCGCAGAGAGTCGACACAACTGAGCGACTGAACTGAACTTACTTGACACTGGCTTGCTTCCAGAGCTTATGTGCCATTCTTTGGTCCACAAGCACCTGGGGAACCTGTACAGTGTTCACAAAGGATCACTGGTGAGGTCCTGACTTTCTAATTCATGACCTGCATCCTAGGGAGCTGTCATGTTCCTCCGTATTTTGAAACTGGGATCCAGAGAAAAGGGCTAAATTCCCACTCACCACTACCCACCCACCTTGGGCTTCCCCACCCCTGCCCCTGGCTCTAGTTTCTGCTCCGGGACGTACATCCACAGCTGCCACCTCCTGTAGGGATACGCCCCCCTCCTGTATGAGGACAGTTTTCAGCTTAGTCGGAGTGATCGTCTTCAGTAGTGTCGTAGACTTGACTCAACAACATGCAGGACATTGTACTCGATGGCTTCTGAGTCTCTTTCCAGTTCCCATTCCACAAAAGCGTTTAAAAAACAGACAATTCTATTTATCTACTTGGATTCTGTGTGAAAACAGAGAAGACCTCAGTAACCTTTTGAGTTTTTTCCAGTCTTTCTAATTTTTAAGTCCCTGTTTCTTTGTGCTTTGGTTTGAAAATTATACCCCCTTCCCAGTTTACCGTATGTCTTGACCACCAAATAGTGCTTCCACTTCGAGTATAACCAGCCACCTCTCCCAGAGTGTCTCCTCAAACAGCCAGCTTCCCAGCTCCTTCCCAGTGAGGTGGCCAGGTCTAAATTTAACTGTGACCTTCTGCCAGCATATGCAGGCTCGGGCTGCAAGAGCAAAACAGCCTATCTGTCCTCAAGGGTGTGTGCAAGGCTCCTCCAAAGGCCAGAGCAGCCTTGTGGGGAGATGAGGAGGACTTCAGAGTAGGGAGAGGTATAGTCATCCCAAGTGACGATTGGAGTTTATCCAGGCTTGGCTGGGTCCCTGGAGAAAGTCAGCTAAATTCTCCACCCTCTTGGAGTTTCCTCCATAGCAAAGAATCAGCAACTAACTCACCTGGATTTGCAATTACCATGGCTTCCTGCCAAGCATTATGCCACAGTTATGTGCTCACTCTTGTCTCTTATTCCAAAGTCACCAATCTCGGGTTCATGAGATACAGTCTGCACATTGTATTATATAGATTTCCACCCGGGTTTGGTTGTCTGGAGTGTATCTTTGTTGGGTTTGTGTCTTATTATGTATCAATGTGTACATATCTCAGAGACAGGACAGAGACATTGTCCATAATACTGGAATAGCTTTGCACATGCAAAGGATTGAAACTGGTTTAGTTTGTAAAATATTTCTTATTATAATTTAGTCACACCTCCAATTTGTGTTTATAGTCTTGATTAGCAGCCTACACCATAAAATTTATACATATATATGTGACATTTTCAAAATGGTATCAGATTGTGACTCAAATAGGGCAGTCTTATTTTTCTGTTTGATCTCTAACAGAGGCAGGTTTGGAGAGGCTACACGGAGTTGTCTTTCCGAAATGCCACAGCTTGTACTTGCAAGGAGAACCAGATCACAAAGCTTCTAGAGCTGTTATTCTAGTACTTTGCAACAATGTCCAGTTAGTCTTACAAACAGGGACTTGACTCAGAAGGGAACATGGGCCATTTAGCTATCTTGTGCTCATCTGTCATTTTCTGTAAGTAAACAAGAAGAATTTTGAAGGCAATTCTCTTTTGAGCTCAGGTCTCTAAGGGAAGTGTGAGTTATAGGGGACAGACTTAGTTTCCATCGTGTCATTAGAATTTACTAAACTGCATTAGTCTAGTTACTTCTTTATGCTAATTTTTTCATTTTTATACTTGGGAAAATACAGGTATTTACTGGAGTGGATCTGCTAATATAGTCTTGGCTTTCTGGTGCATAGACTGCACTCTGTAAATGCTAGCTTATGAATAATCATATTCTTTCTCATTATCAGATATTTCTCTGTCTTATAGAGCAGTAATTGGAGATGGACCATTAAGTGGGATGGAGGATCAGTGAACATTTTTCAAAGCTTTCCAGGGAAGCAGACCTGAAACTTATTAGACCTCTAATTAATGGCCTTTTTGCCCAATTTTGGTTCCTGGGAGTGTCCATTTTCAAAATAAGTTGCTGAACTGGTGGGTCCTAGGGCTGATTCAGGGTGCCAGTTTTTCTTAAGAGGTATAAAGGTCTCCTCCCTACACCTGGAGGGCAGTGTGTTGGGTTCTTAAGCACTTTCTCAGCAGGTTATCTCTAACGACCTTTATATTTATTTGTTTAGTCAGTGCTCTTATCCTGTATTCATGTCCAAAGTTGATCATCTTGGATGTGTTCCTTTAATTACTGCTGTTATCTGCAGTGCTCTGGTACATATCTGATCTTCCATTTATGGCTCAGAAATGTCCTCTCTGTTGTCAGCAGCCAGTCAGAGCTTCTTGTATTCAGAAATCGCATTTATCACTTTTAAACAAAGAAACTTGACATTCTGGTTATTAAATAAATATAGTATTGGTTAGATTTAGATTCCTTTTCACAATAATGAAACTGACAGACCTTCGTGTTCATTGAGAAAGAGGAAGTAAAGTCTCTAAAATTGATTTTCTTTGGGTCTATGTGGAATCAGGCATGTGATCGTCCTTGACTTAATCCCCATGGCCCAGAGAATAAAATATTCCAGTTATTTTAGGACCTGCCCCTGAGATGGGGGGTGGGGCTGGAGACTGAGCAGGGACAGGGCTTCAACTCACAAAGCTGGGAAATCTGAGGTGCTCCTGTGAAGGGCAAAGAAAGAAGTGGGTGCTGGGGAGACAGCCAGCAGATATCCTCTCTATTGACCTATAGGCCCCCTTGGTCTACTGAGAAAGTGCAGTGAGTTTAAGGACAAGTCAAGTCCCTCTGCCTCTTCTGTTGGGCGTGCTCAGAGGACAGCGCCAGCAGCTCTTCTGGAGAAGTAAGGTTGTGTGCAGGGAAGGCCTTGTGAAGAGGTAACATGGGGAGAGGGTCTTGAAGGGTCAGGAGAGATGCTCTTCATCCAGGTCGCTGGGCAAAGGAAATAGCGTGGGGAAAGGGGTGGGGTCCAGGAATGAAAGAGAGTGTCTGTGGAAATGAATTACCAGGTGCCACTACAGCCTCCCCTTTGATGTTCTCTGGGGAGTCAGCCTACACATTTCACATCTGAGAAGACTGGGGCTCCGACAGATGAAACCATTTTCCCAAGAGCCTGTGGTTAATAAATTGAGTCCTGGTTTCTTCTCATTGTTCTACTCTGTCTCCCACTCACCCTGCTGTCTGCCCAGCTTGATTCTGATCCTTATATCAAGTTCTGTATTTTTTTATTACTGTGCTGGAATTTGGTACAGTTCCATATTGTGTTCTGAAACTATGGGATAGATTTGTAGTTCCAGAAGCAGCTTTTTCTTGCAGGGTATTACTTTCATTTGCGTATGTAAACCCTGTGCTGCCAAAGCTCTTAACCTAAGTATTGCCTGGTACACATACACACACACACATGCGTGCACACACTGTTATACCCTAAATAGCAGAGGCCTAGAATGTTTGTCTACTTTTGCCAACATCTGACTGTGATTATCTTTAACCACAGTCACTCTTGTTTGTCTCTTAAAATAGTATCAACTCTCTCAGGGAGGCTGTTTCTAGTCATCACAGCCCTCCCAGAACCCTGTGTGTTCCACCTGCCTTCTCCTGGTAGGAGGGCAGCCTGTGATTGACTGTGATTAATTTCCTGCTCCCTCGTGTTGACACTCCTGAATTCTTCCATAGGGTTCACAGACTTCTCCTAGTGAAACCATTAGATTTCACCTCCAGAGCCCCCTG
Organism: Raphicerus campestris; assembly: GCA_006410735.1. NCBI lineage: Eukaryota > Metazoa > Chordata > Mammalia > Artiodactyla > Bovidae > Raphicerus > Raphicerus campestris. The sequence goes on along the minus strand of SJYW01018958.1, from coordinate 189,271 downwards.
TTAACTTGAGTAACTGAAAGTATAACTCTCCCTGCAATGTCCATCATCCCTTCTTCCTTCCTGTGCCCTTCTCTGCCCAGGGGCCCTGGACTGTGCAGGGGTTGCTTCCCCCACAGGAGAGCTGCCTATAGGCCCGCCTGTGTCTGACCTGTGGGGTGGACCCAGCCAAGTGTTCTCTTATAATTTGACTGCATTGGGTCTTAGTTGTGGCACGGTGGATCTTCACTGGGGTGTATGGACTCAGTAACTCCACAGTATGTGGGATCATAGTTCCCTGACCAGGGATCAAACCCACATCCTCTACACTGCAAGGAGGATTCTTAACCACTGGACTACCAGGGAAGTCTCAACCCACCCAGTTTTTGGAATGGAATATCCATCTCTGCTGTTCCTTGGCACAGGTATTGAAAATGTGTATCCTGACTGTGGGATTCTGTCTCAAAGAAAGTCAGTATTCCCCTCTGCTAGCCTGTCAGATTCCTTTACTTTAGATCATGAACTCCTTATTACCAAATTCAGACTTAAATTGAAGAAAGTAGGGAAAACCACTAAATCAAATTCCTTATGATTATACAGTGGAAGTGAGAAATAGATTTTAAGGGCCTAGATCTGATAGATAGAGTACCTGATGAACAATTGAATGAGGTTTGTGACATTGTACAGGAGACAGGGATCAAGACCATCCCCATGGAAAAGAAATGCAAAAAAGCAAAATGGCTGTCTGGGGAGGCCTTACAAATAGCTGTGAAAAGAAGAGAGGTAAAAAACAAAGGAGAAAAGGAAAGATATAAGCATCTGAATGCAGAGTTCCAGAGAATAGCAAGAAGAGATAAGAAAGCCTTCTTCAGCGATCAGTGCAAAGAAATAGAGGAAAAGAGCAGAATGGGAAAGACTAGAGATCTCTTCAAGAAAATTAGAGATACCAAGGGAGCTTTTCATGCAAAAATGGGCTCGATAAAGGGCAGAAATGGTATGGATCTAACAGAGCAGAAGATATTAAGAAGAAGTGGCAAGAATACACAGAAGAACTGTACAAAAAGGATCTTCATGACCTGGATAATCACAATGGTGTGATCACTCATCTAGAGCCAGACATCCTGGAATATGAAATCAAGTGGGCCTTAGAAAGCATCACTACAAACAAAGCTAGTGAAGGTGATGGCATTCCAGTTGAGCTATTTCAAATCCTGAAAGATGATGCTGTGAAATTGCTGTGCTCAATATGCCAGCAAATTTGGAAAACTCAGCAGTGGCCACAGGACTGGAAAAGGGCAGTTTTCATTCCAATCCCAAAGAAAGGCAATGCCAAAGAATGCTCAAACTACTGCACAATTGCACTCATCTCGCACACTAGTAAAGTAATGCTCAAAATTCTCTAAGCCAGGCTTTAGCAATACGTGAACCATGAACTTCCTGATGTTCAAGCTGGTTTTAGAAAAGGCAGAGGAACCAGAGAT
>SJYW01018958.1:165183-175583 GCA_006410735.1 Raphicerus campestris | reverse complement strand
AAAAAAAACCTAAAGATTTGTGTAAAGCATGTTGTCTGTTTTTCTTGGTGCATATAGGGCTAGTAGATAATAAATACGAGCATGGCTAGAGCTTGAGAATCCAAACTCTAGAATTAGGTCAGCTTTTGAACAAACTGTTTCAGTCCTGGTTTTACCTAATTCTTGATTTGTAGCCTTGGTTAGATTACTTTATGTCCCTATGGTAGAGATTACTGATGCTTACGTAGATCCATTTCTCTTTTTCCTGGGCATATTAAAGCCTGTTCTTTTTCAGTGAGGTGTAATAATCTATATTTAGCCAACAAAATGGGAGTAGAAGTAGTATGTGCCATTTCTGGGTAGGAACGAAAGCAATGAAAGGCTCTCACCCCTCCCTTGGGGACTGTCTTTTGCCACAGTAATTCCGAAAACCACAAGTTCTAGAGGCCAAGATGGAAGCAGCCGGGATCCCCAAGTCACCTTCTGGGAAGGATCTGCTTGAATAGTTGTCAGATTAGCAGCAAATCGGTAACAAATCAGTGAAAACAAAATTTGTGCTGTGGTTCATGAAAATTTTGAGATCTGTTTGTTATTTTAGCAAAATCTCTTCTATACTGACTGATGCACTCTCTCTAGGATTTGATATCTTCATCTGTAAACTGAGACGGATAACACAGTGTGGAGATTGGAGGACTATAGGAACTACTGTATGTGAAGTATTTTCCAAGGATTTCATTACTCAATATATATTAGTTCAATTGTGGTAATTTGCTTTTTTGGTTAAATTAATCTGCACATACATTTCTAGTTTAAATATGCCTCAGATGGCAGAGACTAAGATATTTTTTCTGTTAGGAAATGACTCCATTAGTAGTATATATATTAGAGCTTCCCAAATGGTGCAGTGGCAAAGAATCTACCTGCTAATGCAGCACATTAAAGAGACAGAGTTTCGATCCCTGGGTCAGGAAAACCTCCTAGAGGGGGAAATGGCAACCCACTCTGGTATTTTTGCCTTGAAAATTCCATGAACAGAGGATCCTGGTGAGTTACAGTCTGTGAGGTTGCAAAAAGTTGAACATAGCTGAGAGTCTGAGCTTGCGATAGTCTATTAATAGTAATTTGGTCCAATGCTATTTAAGGACATTTTATCACTTTTACCTGTATTACTTTTTGTCTCTAAGTTCTTTTTTGTTGGTAGAGATATTGGAAATATTGTATTTCCCAAAGTAGGCTTCTTAAAGAATACATGCACACTTAAGTTGCTTTTCTGTATTATCTATAAAACCTGTAAAGCTTAAAATTGAAATTTATTTCCTTGTTAAAATGCTTTCCTCCACTGCTCATGTACATGGGCTCATGGTGTTAAGTTACTCATGAGTGATCAGCAGCTGCTGTTAATTTGTTTTGTGCTTTTTAGAAGCACTGTGTTTTGTATATATATGCGTCTAGTTATTTTTGCCCCAAATGACTTTGTTACTCACTCTTGATTCACATTTTCATAGTGCCCCCATAAGAATAAAAATGTCCAATTGAATGCATTCAGTCTTTCCCAGGTTCCCCAAATCTTAAGCTTAAATTGATACACTGAGGTTAATAAGGAAGCAATATGCAGCCTTGTGCAGAGAGCTGGTGACATTACTTAGATAGTAATTCATTTAAGATTACTCAATTTTAATAACATAATGAGACATAAGAAAACTAGCTTAGAATAAACTAAGGCACTCAAATGCTATAAATGTGTTTTCAAAGTTTTTAGTAGGCTTGAGTTTACTTATAATGTTACCCAGGGCATGAAAAGCAAAAAAAAAAAGAAAGAAAGAAAACAAATCAGGTGGCTTTTAGAGCTTCCTAAGAATGTATAGCTGATTTGGAACCAAAATTCTTACTCCTTGACTACTTCTTTATGTCTAATTTTTTCCCTAGGTGATGTCATATGTTTCTAAGGCATTAAATATCTTTAAGCAAGGATCTCAAATTTCATCTTTTGCTAAGATCTTGCCTCTGAACTCCAGATTCTCATAGCCAATTCTAATTACTATTTTCCACTGAGTACACATATCAGTCTCTTGATTCTGAGCCATATTATTGCTCCCTCCCTAGCCTCCTTTCAAAGTTTCTCATTTCAATATGCATACCACCTTCCATCCAGGTATTAAAACTAAAATCTCAGGACACCATCCTTACTTTCCCCTTACATGCAGTATATTTTCATATGCTATTGGTTTTGTGCCTCAGACTTTCTTTAATTTGTTTATCTGCAGTTCCAATGCTATCATCTAGCCTGGAGTTTCTTAGCTTCAAAACTGTTGACATTTGGGGCCTGAAAATTATTTATTGAGGAGACTGTCCTGTGTCTTATAGGATACTTAGCAACTTTCTTGGACTCTATCCACTAGATGTCAGTAGTACCCTCCTCCCAGTCTATAACAGCCAAAAAATGTCTGCAGACATCACCAAATGTCCTCCAAAGTACATATCACTGCCTAGTTGAGAACCACTACGCTTACCCAAATCGCTGTGGTCTTCTATCTGGTCTATTACAGTAAGTTCTTAATTGTTACACTCCCCCATTGCCTCTTTCTATCCATTCTGTTGACTGATCTAAATTTGCTTCTCTGATTGATTTCCTTCACAATGCCCTGCTCAGTTTCCTCATGGTTGTTATCAATTCTTTACATATCTGTTCACTTTATTAGAGACTCAGTGATGGCAGACTGAAACTTCAGCATTTAGTGCGATGCTTCAGAATTAGTGGAAACTTGATGAATGCTCATTGAATGAATGAATTAACTAATGAAGTCATAACCCACACAACCAACAATTGGTAAGTGTATACTTGTAGGACTAATCTGAATAATACACCAGATTTCTGTTTTGATTTCATTCAAAGTTCCTACGTAGATCAGTTTCTATTTAAACGTCATACTCAGAACATTATTAATACTATAGTCTACTGTGTCTAGAAAATCTGGGGTATAATCTTAGATGTCAAATGTCAGGAAAATCCTGTACAGAGTAGGGATTTCTCCTCACGTTTCATTTTTCAGCACCATGGCTACCATCCCACATGCATTAACATTTTTACTGTAATTTTCATGCTAACACTGGTCCATTTGCTAAAGCACTGCAGAAGGCAATTGTAGTAAAATCTTCTAAAGAAAAACAAAGTCTTTATTCATATCTTTATATCCTATTATTACAACCTGAGTGTGTAAAATAGAATTCCATCATGTGCAAAGTCTGAACCAAGTTGGTATGTAGCTCCCTCCACACATAAGTAAGGAGAGTAAAGAAGAAAAGAGCCAGATCAGGCAGTCGGGATGTCAGGAGACCTGGGTCCTCACCCTGGTCTGATCACTTAACATGGCTCCCAGTTCCCAGTCAAGTCCCACCCTTTCCTGAGACCCAACCGTGACAGCAAATGGATGGACTGATGTCTCAAAGCCAACGGGGACTAAGGTTCTCCACTTCTCCTTCCAACTCCAAAAGCTGGTTTTATAGAGGAGGGACCCACAACTAATCTCTGTGTTCTTATGGTTAAGCTTGTCCTTAAAATAATGAGTTTATTTTGTGATTTATTATATATTCCAGGCACCTTTCTTAGTGCTGTTACACGTATGAATGGATTCAATACTGAGAGCCACCTTGAGAAGTAAGTACTCTCAGTTCAGTTCAGTCACTCAGTCGTGTCTGACTCTTTGGGACCCCATGGACTGCAGGATGCCTTGCCTCCCTGTCCATCACCAACTGCCAGAGTTAACTCAAACTCATGTCCATTGAGTTGGTGATGCTGTCCAACCATCTCATCCTGTGTTGTCACCTTCTCCTCCTGTCCTCAATCTTTCACAGCATCAGGGTCTTTTCAAATGAGTCAGTTCTTCACATCAGGTGGCCAAAGTTTTGGAGTTTCAGCTTCACCATCAGTCCTTCCAATGAACACCCAGGATTAATCTCTCCTTTAGGATGGACTGGTTGGATCTCCTTGCAGTCCAAGGGACTTGCAAGAGTCTTCTCCAACACCACAGTTCAAAAGCATCAATTCTTTGGCACTCAGCTTTCTTTATGGTCCAAATCTCACATCTATACATGACTACTGGAAAAATCATAGCTTTGACTAGACAGACCTTTGTTGGCAGAGTATTGTCTTTGCTTTTTAATATGCTGTCTAGGTTGGTCATAACTTTTCTTCCAAGGAACAAGTGTCTTTTAATTTCATGGCAGCAGTCACCATATGCAGTGATTTTGGAGCTCCCCCCCCCCCAAATAAAGTCAGCCACAGTTTCCATTGTTTCCCCACCTATTTGCCATGAAGTAATGGGATCAGATGCCATGATCTTAGTTTTCTTAATGTTGAGCTTTAAGCCAATTTTTTCACTCTCCTCTTTCACTTTCATTAAGAGGCTCTTTAGTTCTTCACTTTTTGCCATAAGGATGGTGTCATCTGCATAGATGAGGTTATTGTTATTCCTCTTGGCAATCTTGATTCCAGTTCTTCTGTGTATTCTTGCCACCTCTTCTTAATATCTTTTGCTTCTGTTAGGTCCATACCATTTCTGTCCTTTATTGTGCCCATCTTTGCATGAAATGTTCTCTTAGTACCTCTGATTTTCTTGAGATCTCTAGTCTTTCCCATTCTGTTGTTTTCCTCTATTTCTTTGCATTAATCACTGAGGATGGCTTTCTTATCTCTCCTGGCTATTCTTCGGAACCCTGCATTCAATAGGCATGTCTTTCCTTTCCTCCTTTGTCTTTTGTTTCTTTTCACAGCTATTTGTAAAGCTTCCTCAGACAACCGTTGTTCCTTTCAGCATTTCTTTTCCTTGGGGATGGTCTTGATCACTGCCTCCTGTACAATGTCACAAACCTCTATCCATAGTTCTTCAGGCACTCTGTCTATCAGATGTAGTCCCTTGAATCTATTTTGCACTTCTACTCTATAACCGTAAGGGATTTGATTTAGATCATACCTGAGTGGTCTAGTGGTTTTCCCTACTTTTGCACAGAGAGGTGAAGCAACATGACAGAAATCATACAACTAAGTGACAGAGTCAGAATTTGAGCTGAGTCTGGTTATAGAGTACTCATGTTTTTTAAAATTGAGGTAAAATTACAAAATATAAAATTTGCCACCTTACAAGGAATCATTCCATTGCATTTAGTACATGAATGATATCAGGCAAACACTGGCTCATTCCAATGTGTCTGGATCATCCTGAGCAATACAGAAGCACTAAGAGTGACTCAGAGAGACAGCTGAGGACTTGTGGTCTGCTGGAAAGACTCTGACTTTTAATCTGGATTATATAGGGAGTCACTGAATATTTTGAATAGAAGAATAACATAATCAGACTTATGTTTTCTTTTGTTTTGGAGATTATACTTAGTATTAGAGACAAAGTGAATAGATTTTCTTCTTGCTTTCATGGAACCTAGGGTCAAGCAAATAATTCTATAATTAAATACAGAATTTCAAATTATGTTAATGATAATAAACTGACTTTTTTAAACACAAAATGAATCCTAAGTTGGAACGCAAAGATGAATTATCATGAAGTGACCACTGTCATACAACCAACCACTCAGACAAGAAACAGAATGTTGTCAGAACCTCTTTGGTTTTTTCAGCTACACCCTCCAAACATTGCCAGTATTTTCACTTTCAACAGCAGATATTAGTTTTGCCTGCTTTGAGACTTAATGTGATTATAATACATATCCTTCTATTCCTGGCTTCTGTCAAATGATAGCTAACATTACAGAGCCTTTATCACAGGTCAGGCACTATCTTTTGCGGTTTATATTGGGTTGCCATGATCCTCTGAGGTGGTCACTAATATTACTACACCCATTTTACAGAAGAGAACATTGAGGCACAGAGACAGAATGCAGGTTCCATGAAGGAAAGCAGAAGGATATGTTAGATTTGAAAAGTGGAACTTGCTTTGAAGTAGGAGCTTAGGAAAGAGTACTCTGAGGAAATATCCTTTATGCCTTGACTGAAAGGGTAGTTAGGGCTTCCTTAGTAGCTCAGGTGGTAAAGAATCTGCCTGCAATGCAGGAGACCCTAGTTCGATTCCTGGGTTGGGAAGATTCCCTAAAGAAGGGGTAGGCTTCCCACTCCAGTATTCTTGGGCTTCCCTAATGGCTCAGATGGTAAAGAAACTGCCTGCAGTGTGGGAGACCTGAGTTCTATTGCTGGGTTAGGAAGATCCCCTGGAGACACAGCAACCCACTCCAGTATTCCTGCCTGGAGAATCTCCATGTGCAGAGAAGCCTGGAAGGCTACAGTCCATGGGGTCACAAAGAATCAGGCACAACTTAGTGACTAAGCACAGCTCAAAGGGGAGTTGGGAGTTCCTGAAGAGGGATGAAGAAGATTCCAGCAGAGGAAGGTTCTGTTGTGGGAAGCTCCCTACTATGTAAATGCGATAGAGCTTGAGTGGCTGATGTCAGGCGGAGAGAAAGAACTACGAGAAAAGCCTCATCTATGTCTCAGATGCCCAGATCCTCCAAGGTCCTCACCAGACTTCCTGAAGATCTGAGAACTGATCTAAGGTGATGTGAGACTGGTGAGCCCGGCTCCCTCTTTCCAACCTGTAGTTACTCACTCACCCATCTATGTGCTTTATAAGGCAGAGTCCTCACCTCTCAGGCCACGAGAAGGTGAACATCTTCACCTCATATTTGCTTCTCATGTTCCTCCTCAGTCAGCCACATGGCAGGGAACTACCCTTCTCAGTTGGAGCCTGTCAAACTAGTCCCCTTCTGGTCCTCAATCGTGCCCAACTCTGTGTGTCAGGACATTTTTCCAAGCTGCTTTTAGCATCTTGAATGTTCCCTTCCTCACACTTTTCTTAATGAAGCATTATTCTTGCCTCCTATCTCATTACTCAGAAAGGCTTTCTTTGGATCCACAATGAAAAATATGTCCACCCAATTTTACCCTTCAATGGTGTCCTGCACTTTTCTTTCTCAGCAGTTACTACCGATTTTAACTATTTGTTCATTTGTTGTGTATTTCTCTCTCCTTTTAGATAACAAGCAGCAGGAAAGCGGGGTCTTTTCATTTGGGGTTGAGTCTCTGGATACGTTAAGAGCCTTTCCCAACTCCTGATACATAGTTGCAGCTCAGTTTATTGAGTTTATTATTAATAATTAATTGCTGTTTATTTACTAAATAATATATTTATAGGCTTATTGGGTTTGAAAGGGAGGAGTAAAATGGCATACCTTACTCACATACCTATAGGCTTCCCAGGTGGTGCTAGTGGCAAAAAACCCACCTGCCAATGCAGAAGATGTAGGTTTGATCCCTGCGTCCGGAAGATCCCCTGGAGGAGGATATAACAACCCATTCCAGTATTATTACCTGGAGAATCCCATGGACAGAGGAGTCTGGCAGGCTACAGTCCACAGGATCACAAAGAGTTGGACACCACTGAAGTGATTTAGCATGGTGGCTCAGAGGTTAAAGCGTCTGCCTCCAATGCGGGAGACCCTGGTTCGATCCTTGGGTCAGGAAGATCCCCTGGAGAAGGAAATGGCAATCCACTCCAGTATTCTTGCCTGGAGAATCCCATGGACGGAGAAGCCTAGTAGGTTACAGTCCACGGGGTCGCAAAGAGTTGGACACGACTGAGCGACTTCACCTTCACCTTCCATACATACCTAGTATATTCAAAGTTTGCTTTGGTACATATTGTAATAATCATTATTTTCAGTAATTGTATAAGCTCAAGTTATTTCAGTTTTATAATGATTAAATAAGTGAGCAGAAACCTTAGAGAACCTGTGTTTAAAAGCTAATAATTGCCTTTAAAAAGCCAAAAACTGAAGCTCACAGCCCTGACAACCTTCTAATTTTTATTCAGCCCACTTTGCCTTATAGATTTCCAAAGTCAACCTCTTGATAACAATACATACTAAGCTTATTCATATTTAAATTATGTAAACTAATCCAGTTTTTTAATTATTACATCTTGGTTTAATTTCTTTCCTCACAGTCCCTTCTTGGAGCATCCTGTGTTTTTTAAACTATTGTGTTTATCAAAGAAATACATGCATATATAAATACATGCATATAATACAGAAGTTAGTACTAAATAAAAATGTAACATAATACCGTCATTTTTCCTTGTTCCCCAAGTGCTTCTTCTCCAACTCTTTCAGATATTGTGCCCAGCATTTACACATCCTGTGTTTCTACATTGCTGTTGTTCAATCGCTTCTACATAATATACACAAATAGTTCTTGCTGGCTTCATGAGTTGGTGGTATTATCCATCATGCTGTCATGGTATATGAGATTTTCACTCTCCAACACCTTCATTCTACTGGCTTCCCTTTCTCCTCTTAATAAGCTGAACTTTCAAGTGCAATCACTATTCAGGGTTTATATTTGATTCTGACGCATAAAGTACAGCGCTGCATGCCTGTGTGTGTGCTAAGTCCTGTCTGACTTTGTGATCCCATGGACTGTAGCCAGCTAGGCTCCTCTGTCCATGGGCTTCTCCCAGTAAAGAATACTGGAGTGGGCTGCCATTTCCTCCAGGGAATCTTCTTGACCCAGGGATCAAATCCGAGTCTTTTATGTCTCCTGCATTAGCAGGCAGATTCTTTATCACTGAGCCACCAGGGTAGCCCCACTTATTATTACTAAAATCTATTAAACTCATGGTTATGGTTTTCTATAAAGGAAGGATAAATATGAAAATCAGCCAAAGAAGAGAGTCTGAAAGGGTTTGAAATGCAGAGCTTCTGCTAGTCTCTCCTTATGGAGTTAGGACATGATACCCTCCTGGCATTGACTTGGGAAAACATGATGGAATACTGCCAACCAAGAAAGATCACCTCAGCTCAAATATCCACAGTGGCTAGTGGGGCTCCATTCCATAGTCTGGACTGATCACTTGATTTCCACATGATTTAACTCACTCTCCAGAGCAAGTGGTACTTGCGACTCAAATCTCACCCCAGTCCCAATCATATGGCTTCTGCTGTGGTTAGCTTCTAACTTAAGACTACCAAGTATGGCTAGTCTGTGCCCTAAAAGCAAAAACACTTCTATCAGGTATGACATAGACTACCTCCCCAAATATCAGTGCAAAGGTCAGATATTTTCTTTCGTGTGTGTGTGTCTGTGTATATGTGTGCATGCTCACTTGTGTCCAACTTTTTACAACTCCATGGACTGTAGCCCACCACGCTCCTCTGTCCATGGGATACTCTAGGCAAGAATACTGGAGTGGGTTGTCATTTCCTCCTCCAAGGGATCTTCCCGACCCAAGGATTGAACCCTCCTCTCCTGCGTCTCCTGCCTTGGCAGGCAGATTCTTTACCACTGAGCAACCTGGGAAGCTCCATCTCTCCTTAGACATGGCCCAAATTGTTGCTCCTAACATGTGGTCCTTAGTTTTCCCTCTTGTTTTGCTAAAACAAGCACTTAGGAAGCTCTTTTACATATTTTTTTTTTAAAGAGAATCATAAGTGATGCTAGTGATGTTTATACTCGTTTTTCTATTGAATTCAGTTCAGTTCAGTTCAGTTGCTCAGTCATGTGTGACTCTTTGTAACCTCATGAATCGCAGCACGCCAGGACTCCCTGTCCATCACCATCTCCCGGAGTTCACTCAGACTCAGGTCTATCAAGTCCGTGATGCCATCCAACCATCTCTACCTCTGTCATCCCCTTCTCCTCCTGCCCCCAATCTCTCCCAGCATCAGAGTCTTTTCCAATGAGTCAACTCTTCGCATGAGGTGGCCAAAGTACTGGAGTTTCAGCTTTAGCATCAGTCCTTCCAAAGAAATCCCAGGGCTGATCTCCTTCAGAATGGACTGGTTGGATCTCCTTGCAGTCCAAGGGACTCTCAAGAGTCTTCTCCAACACCACAGTTCAAAAGCATCAATTCTTTGGCCCTCAGCCTTCTTCACAGTCCAACTCTTACATTCATACATGACCACAGAAAACCATAGCCTTGACTAGATGGACCTTTGTTGGCAAAGTAATGTCTCTGCTTTTGAATAGGCTATCTAGGTTGATCATAACTTTTCTTTCAAGGAACAAGCGTCTTTTAATTTCATGGCTGCAGTCACCATTTGCAGTGATTTTGGAGCCCCCTCAAATTAAGTCTGACACTGTTTCCACTGTTTGCCCATCTATTTCCCACGAAGCGATGGGATCGGATGCCATGATCTTCATTTTCTGAATGTTGAGCTTGAAGCCAACTTTTTCGCTCTCCTCTTTCACTTTCATCAAGAGGCTTTTAGTTCCTCTTCACTTTCTGCCATAAGGGTGGTGTCATATGCATATCTGAGGTTACTGACATTTCTCCCGGGAATCTTGATTCCAGCTTGTGTTTCTTCCAGCCCAGCGTTTCTCATGATGTACTCTGCATAGAAGTTAAATAAGCAGGGTGACA